>JAVFBX010212728.1:0-11841 GCA_034783855.1 Mopalia kennerleyi
TCGACCGAGGAAGCCGAGGGAGTATTCTGCAGGGCCTGCTGGTGTTAAACGGCCCACCCGCTCCCCCACGGGGGGAACAGTACATTGGAGTAGGATTACAGTGTAGTTAGCTCACACGCATTTAAATAAGAAGCAACATATATTGTGTCCTTCTTAAAATGGAGTCAGCTGCCAGAGTTGTGTCTAGTCAAAAAGAAACAAATTTTACTAGATATATTCAATGTTATTATGGCCATAAATTTTTTTTTTTTTTTTAGCTGTTCCTGAAAACTATATATTGAGGCAAATACAGATAATTGAAACAATTGATAATTTATTAATAAGTAACTAATAATCAAAATGGTGTTTAATTAATTTAGGATAACTTCGCAGCAGAAATTACTTGTACTAGAAACGGCCAGCCCAAGATTGGACTACAGGTATACAATACGCCATTGCACGACACTCAGCAAAAACATTCACACTTGATTAAATAAGGCGCCTTAGGGTGGGTAGAAATTAAGCATCCATAACACTCAACCACTTCCATATGATATGCAAGTGCTTGTGTCAAAGAGTTGAATAGGATGGCTTTTGTCAATATTTTTATCAGATAATCAATATGCCCTATAACCCCAAACTCCCCATTTCATTACATATATTAATACTTAAATGCTGGTTGGTTAATTACAAATGTACATGTACATGTAATCAAAAAGGATTGTCTGGTAGACTCGGACTGTTCTGGACCAAACACAAAAGGCAGTTGCAGTTAAGAGGAAAAATGTGAACCTATTTTATCGCACCTCAGAACAACTTAAAATGCTAATTGGTTTAGGTCTCCTTTTACAGGTAAATTCAGCATAATTTCTGAAGAAGACTTAAGTTGGTGTTGAAGATTGGTTTATTGTACCTGTTTAATATCTTTAATGCCATCATGCATGTGAGGTTTTACCTAGAATAAAGGATCATAAAGCAAACGGTGCACTTCAATGGATCTTTCTAAGATAGCAATTATTCAGTAGAATATTTAAATCACTGATAATTTGGTAATGAAAGGAATACATATACGCTATTAGTAACTTTGTTTGAATAGCAGAGCCCCAGAAAATAGAATTCCCCCAGCCTGTGTTTTACTGCAGAGTAATTGCTTGGTGTATTATACTGGCTAATCAATGATCTGTTTCTGGGACGTTGATCTTGACCGTCTTGAGACAAAGGATCAGGGTAGGGAACGACAAGTCAGTGTTTTAAGGGGGACTGGAGGCTCAGTCTAGGCAGACTTTAGTCACGACTCTCAATGTCATCCCCTTTCAACATATGGTAAACGATTGATCCAACTATAACATCTCTGCAAATACAAACAGACAACCCCAGGCCTCTATTATTATGAGGAGGAGCTATTATATTCTTGTCCCATATGGTAATGTTAGAGATAGCTATTGATTAAAACTAAGAGACTAAGCACCTAAGCCTTGTTTTGTTATATATACTCAGACCCTGTTGCAGTTTCAATTCTCAAATATTTAAAACAAGTTCACAACTTTCTCTCAATATCATATAATAAGACTGACTTTTCCAGTACAATATTACCGTTTAGTAGCAACTTTTTCTTAGAGATAAAAGTTTTAAAAAGCCAGATTTGTTGCATATTTATTCCCAAGGGTCCTGGGCTTATGCAGAGGGGTGTCCACCTGTCCAAATGGACACACTGAATTGAACAATTACCTTATTTGGACAACCCTGTTTTCAGAAATTTTAATATGCAGGAGATTGGGAAACAACTAAAATTGGTCACCCATTTATTTAAAAGGTGAAACAAAATGACCATTTCGGACACCATACTTGATTTCTGGCTGTAGCCACTCTCTCTGAAGGACAATATGCACACACTCACAGGTACAAGTAGTTATAAAGAGACTGTTTCTCCAACACTCATCAGTCTCATGATGTGGAAAAGATATGAACAGATTATGATGTATCAATGTAAACATTCTGTTCATGCAATACTACACTGTATGATAAACTTGATTACTGCACAATGATACATCTGTGAAAATGTCAAACAATAAAAAATATGAAGTATGCGTAATAGAAATTCCCTAAATAAAGTAACATGTGTATGCTACATGATATAGGAACAAAATCTATTAATGGTACCAATGCTGATACAGATGCCATAAATAAAACGTGTACATATAAACTGGATGTGATAAAACTGATTTTAGTGTTCACTGCTTCTAAAAATTATCTGACTAGATTATTTGGTTGCATATGTGTAATATTGCAAACATGTTTAATACGCCACAGATAATACATATTTAATTTTAAGTGGATGTGGCAAAAAAGATTAATTCTTTATTGCTTCCAGAATATACACTGTATATCTGACAAGATATCTTATTTTATTGATAGATTGATTGGTTCACCGTTGGTGTTTTACGTCGTGCTTAAGGGCATTTCACTTACATGACAGAGGTGTATTCCAACCATAATTAGCACTAACACAAACAACCAACTTGAACCAACCAAGATCTTAGATCATGTGAGGTGTTTTCATAATGTTGAAAAGTTAATTTTCCTCCAGTGCAAGACAGCATTGCTACTGTTCAAACAAACTGCCCTTAGCCAGAGGGCTATTGATAGATTGAAGTTCTACGCTGTACTTAAAGGTATTTCATTCTATAGGACAGTGTGCCTGAGAGCCACCATCCACATCCCTACCAAAAAACAATGACCGGGTACAAGACAACCACAGGAAATTCATTTTACAGCGTCGAGCGAGACACTCAAATTCAATAAAAACTTTTTTTAAATTAAAAAATATTAAATATTTTCTTTTTCGACTAAGAATATTTTATACAATATTATATAGGAGTTTTATAACATCTGTCAAATCATAATTTAATTCAACTTTGGCAAATCAAAAATTAAAATGTGTTGTTCATAAAACTTACTCAATAAAATGACTTCTATCGAACACATGACATTATATATGGTGCAGTCATACAGTTTGTGCGACTTTTTCAATGCTAGCCAACTGCTGGGTTTTGTGTTGTACCAGACCTGAGATTGATTTGTTTGATTGGGGTTTAACGTCATACTCACCAGACCTGAGAGGATCTGGGTACATACATGAACATGTACTAGATCTTTAACAATTGAAGTTAGGATTTGTCATATATGAAATTGGATGTGATTTAGGGTACCAACATGTTAATAACAGAATCTCATAAAAAAGAATCTTTAAAGCTGGTTTGTTTCATTAATGTCCTACTCAAGGGTATTTCACTTATATGTCGACGGATTGTCCACATCACACTGTTCCGTGCCTTATTACCGTGGAAAACCGATAAGAAACCTCTAAAAAACAACCTCCGGGATTGCAGAAGCCACATCGTGTGACTACCTCACTCATATACACGTACTGATGGTCGACAGACAGACTCGAGCCTGTATCCCCAAAGTAGTCAACCTGAGCAGTTCTGTAAGATGATGGGAAGAACCCTATTTTAACTCTCAATAAATCAATTCCCAGGTGTGACTGTATTGGAGTATTTGTACGAGAGTTCAGAAAATTTATACCATGCAGGCTGCAGCTAATTGCCAGCCATGTATAGCTGGTTTGCTTGATGGATTCATTGTCAGGTATCTACCCTCTCATTTAAGAGAATATCACTTAAATTTGAAGACTGATTGAATATTTGGTGTAAAATGGAAATTTATGGTTTGGGGAACCTTGTAATAACAAATGTATCAACCCTGGCATCCTACAATCTCTGACTGTAAAAATAGCTGCCATTACAATTCTCTTACATACTTGTATATTTTTTTAATTATAGAGAAAGTAAATTTTTCTTGCCTCCAGCAGGATTGAAATCGAGTCTCCGGCTAGCAGGGCCAGCAAGATTACTGACTGAGTACATGTACATACTTGCTCTATATATTATACATTTACATTCATTTGGCTGCATGTTATTACGTCCATGGTATAATGTGGAATTTGTCGGAACTGTTGTTCATACATGTATAATCCTTGAGCAACACCTCCTTATTGTAAGTTGTCATGCCTTAATCTAAGTTTCAATGCACTATAATCCACTAATTTGGCTTATGCCACATTCCGACATGATCCAGAGATGTTCTTCAGAGAAAGCTAGTATCATGTATGGTTAACCATTTAATGCCGGAGTAACAGACTTCATACCATGACTAAGTTTAATACTTTTCAAACCACAAATGAATATATACCCGTATTATAGTCTTTCAAGGGGAACAGTTTCAAACTAAAATGACCACAGGAACATTCCACAAAGCCATTCAATGAACATCAGAATTTGGGATTTTTCACACTTAATAACATATAAAACAATATCAGCATACATGCAGCTCAGAATGGCCATAATTTTTTTTATGTGGGACAATTTTTGCAGGATTCCAAAATATCTTTCAAAAATCGACAGGACAACTATAACATCATATAACAACATAAGAGTCGATAAATTACATTATGACGTTACGACAACAGAGTGACGTCCCTTTGCGAAACGACGTTGCATAGTAGGGCAGTTTGCCTATACTTCAACATTGCAAGTTATACGTTTTCAGAAAAATATAGCTTTAAAATTGTAACTTTAAAAAAAAAAACTATTTAAAGGTATGAGAAAAGAAACTTATACGGTTTTATTAACGTTTACCTGTTATTTTGCAATATTCTTGTAAGAAGAGCTTTGTAAACAGATACATGATAGAAAATAACTTGACCGGTATAAAATATATGGCGATAAAAAGAATTGGCTAAATCCCTGCTAATTACAACTTTCTGGGTATCTGAATGCAAAAGGCTCCAGGGAATTATCCCTGAGCCTCGTATTAAAATATTGCACAATATGAATAATATTAATGAAGAGCTCTTGTTTGGCCTGCATTACTGAAGTGTGACACTCAGAGATGCTCAACATCTCAGAGCTAATTACTCATTCACATACTGTGTTCAAATCATCATGTGAGCAAGTAAAACTCAGTACTGTATTACATTAAAAGAGATGACTGATTAAAAATGAGTGTTTAATTAAGTCATTTAACTATATGTTGGCGATGTTTACACTTAAAACAGCAAAACAATTTGAAGGGAAAGACAACTGTTTTTTTAACTAAACTTATTATTTTTTTTGCATATTTTCAAAGACAAACATCTCTACTGCACTTGCATTCGAGTAAGCATGACTGTTAATTAGTTAATTTAACTGGCGGGACTGACATCATTGTTCAAAAATACTATAACTACTTACTAGTAACAGAAAAAATAAAATAGCATTGAAGTACTGAACCAGAAAATAAGTGTGTGCAGTCAACAATCTAGCATCTTACAGTCCACATTTATAATGATTAAATTCAATAAGTTGCCTGAAATAACATCAAGTTATCCATGTGATTATTCTCGTCTGGGACTTTGCATCCAAAACACAAGCAGTGTCTATTTCTGTACCTAGGAATTTAAGTTGTTTATACATTGCTGTAAGCTTATACCA
Organism: Mopalia kennerleyi; assembly: GCA_034783855.1. Lineage (NCBI taxonomy): Eukaryota > Metazoa > Mollusca > Polyplacophora > Chitonida > Mopaliidae > Mopalia > Mopalia kennerleyi. Next base: position 5,511 of record JAVFBX010212728.1, read on the forward strand.
GGTCCACCTCCTGTCCCCCCTGCTGTAGACAAAATATGGTTTAGAGCACAGTACACTGTTATAGATCAAACGCTTGAGCTGACAAGGGTTGGGTCAGAGATGGTGTCAACTGACACTTATGATACACTATCTCCACATACATTCCTTCACATCCCTCTTTTTATCACCTTATTATGGCCTACATGTATTCACTTTATCCGAGTTATTTTACAATGACCCAATATACTAGTATTCAGGATGTCCAACCTTAACTCTGAATTGAAGCATAGATAAGGATCTCAGACGGCATCATCACATCCATTGATCAAATTAATGTCAACAGGTATTTTATATCAGAAAGGAGCTTGCAAATTGATAGATCTCAGGCAACAATTTATTCTTTGATTTAACTTATCATAATAAGACTTCCTACTGTGTTGCACTTGGCTTTGGATTTCATACAGCAGCTGTCAACATGGCAACTATTTACAATTTAAAACACAGAAGTTACATGCAAATTACATGTACATTGTTTGTTTTTATAAAACCCATGAATATGCTGTAAGTATGTAGGCAAACACGATAAAAATCAGGTGTTACTACTGCAACTCGTTTAATTCTTAATTTAGAACACAACAACTATTAATGATTGAATCCACAGCATACATGTATCTGACTATCTGATGAAATTATACACTTCAAGATTTCACAGATTATTTGCAATCAAAAACAAAAATTAACAAGTTTAAATCTGATAAAGTCCATTTTGTGTGAAATTTACTGTTTTCCAAGTCATAAAGTTGGATATTTCTTCTTTAAAATGTAACAGTCCAGTTCACCTGTAACAGGTTTGAATTTTGGGGTTTGTTTGTAAGCGTTACCTAACCACCTGTTACGGAGACAGAAAACTTTGCTCTTAATAAAGCATTTCTTGAGACATAAGTTCATAACACTGCATTCTACAGTGTGTTTAAGGTTATTTCACTCAAATATAATGGTGTGGTTTTTTTAACATCCTACTTAAGGTTATTTCACTTAAATATTATTTGTTTCTTTGTTTGATTGAGGCTTTAATGCCATACATAAGGTTATTTCACCCATATGACCGAGCACCAGCTCAATAGGTGGAGGAATCCGCCATAGGCACCACTGCCAACAAACAAAGACAACACAGTACAATCCAAAGATGAAATACAATGATATCACAAGCAGATAGCCTCTGTGTGGCCCCTAAGCTCTGAGAGCTACATCATCCAATCACTCGCTTCATTTAAATAAGATGATCACTGTGGTATACACCAAAAATAAAATAGTCACAGCTAAAAATGTGTAGTGCATCACTCTGTTGGAATATTAATGTTCCTCCAGTGCTTAGTACAGGTAAAAGGACTACGGTTAGAACATACGATCTATCAAAAGGACCGTTAGAAATGTTGTTTTATTTAATGTGAAAGGATATACATTTAACATGCTCATCTTGACATAACACAAATTTGCTTTGAGACAATAGGTTGATTGAAGATGTCAAACATCAGTGAGCACAGAGCAGTCATCGTATAAAAATGTTAATAATTATTCAGTTTAATTCACAACAGACTTGAGAGAGTATGGGCATATCTTAGCCTGCCTCAAGGCGAATTCAGAAAAATTACAAATAGTAAAACTGTGCACTATAAATATGAACTGCAATGTATGTGGCATGTATTGTGTCATATCTGATGTGGCGGGCAGTTGGAAGGAGCTTCCTGTTGGCCCAATTCACTCACAGGCAAGGGGTAACACAAAGCCAATCTGGTTGTGGTGTAAATCATTGCATTATGTCTTGTAGATTGTCCTGTGTTGTCTTTGCTGCCAGTGGTGTCAGAGTGGTTTCCTTCACCCATTGGACTGGCATGCTGACATATATAATTTAAACTTTTAGTACAGCATTAGCCGCATTATATCCCAATCAAACAAACATATCTGATGTAATGATCAATAGCTACATTTCTTTTAGTACTTTTACATGTAGCTTCTATCAGTTAGGAGTGTTTCATGTCGATTTTTTTGTTCGTTCGATTGGAGTCAAATGTCGTACCCAGGGGTATTGCACTTATATGACAACACTTGAACAGATTGTCCACTTCATAACGAAGGAGCCAAATCACGTGACTCACTCATATATCACAGATGAACTCAATCCTGTGAACAGTACAAAGAAATAGGATTAAAGTGCACTTGCTAACCACTAACCCAGGCCTCAGGCCATTTCATGTCAAAGTCAAGACTAAAGAGTATTTCACTTATATGATTTCTCACCATTTACTTAAATACAATAAAAACCAAGAGGAAACCTTATTAAACCAGTGACCACTGACCACTCATACAACCATGGCTGACTCCTGGAATCAAATCTGTCAGGGGTAGATGAAAAAAGGATGAGTAGCCTGACACCCTTACCAACAACAAACCATAGCCATGGGCCCTAGTTTGATTTTAAGCCCCTAAATTTAGGTGGCTTTTAATGAAAATAATTATATAAATAGTCAAAACAGTTATAAACACACACAACATGTACGTTGCTATTCAAAATCAGAAGGGATATAAAGGAATTGCGGGATGCTTATTCATTTTTTCAAATTAATGAATCAAATAACAACGCAAACAATTGTGTTGGTAATAGACTAAAAGATTAAAATATTTCAGAAAAATTCTAAATTTAGGTTCAGTATTTTCGTTATTTTGGAATAACACCTTCTCAGTTTGTGCAGATTCAATTTCAGAACATCTTGCATCCTTCGGGAAATCGTACCCAAGACCATCCGAATTTTGATTTTTGAATGTATGCTAGTAAACAGAAGTCGGAGAAACTGCAACAGGCTTGTGTCAACTGTTGCAAGGTTATGGATTTTACCATGAACGGAAATGGAAGTAAATTAGTTTTCTGCTTAAAACTCTGTTACAACAACGAATATTCTTCTCATCAAACACAAAGCAACATATTATTTTAAGAATAAACAACTAAGTACACAATTTGTTGAAATGTATTCATTCAGACAGCCTAGCGACAAAATGAAATGCAATCAAAAAAAAAAATCGCCTCCATGTCATGCGGACAAAGTGTACGTTTGTGGAGCCAGGCTTGCTTTGATTTTAAATTGGGTGGAACATACTGAGTCTATAGCTTTCGTGGACATCCCAGATAGACAATTCTGCAAAAAATACATGCATGAACACCGACAACAAATACTTCATACCTGTGTTATCTTGATCTTGTATGTTGCAGTCCGCCATTTTTGTCAATGACGTAAATCTAAAAAGCGCCACCGGATATCGGCATATCTTCTGAAAGATTCCAACGAGAGTTACCCCCCATCATCCGTGAACATCATAGGCCTATCAACCAGATTTCTTCGGGTGAATGTGATGGGGCGGGTTTATATATAGTTGCAGTCTATGTTGAAAGATAGATGGCACTTAATGGTAACTAAATGCACGTTCTCTCAATAAAACTGTTATTATTCACAGATGTTACCGAATACAGATGTACCATAAAAACGACTTTATATGTATAGCCATATCTCAGCATGTATAGGCTACGTTTTATAAGTTATATATGACAGAATACATGCCTGGATCTAAGCTCTTGATGGTATTTAACTTCAAGACGATACAAAAAGTATTTTTTTATCAAAATCATGTGTGCGTACGGCCATTAAAAATATGTGAAGATGTAAAAAAAATTTAAAGGATGGAAATATTTGGTTTAGGCTCAGTCTAGGCTATCATATAGTCTACGGTAGGCCTAATGTATTATTTTGTTGTGTTTCGTACAGAACAACGACCGAACACTACCGTAACTAACACGGACATTACTAAATAGGTCGGGAAATATGTTATTAAAACATTAGATATATTTACTATAAGGGAAAAAAGACGTCGGCATTCATTTCTTTGTGAAATGTTTAATGACGTCGTTTTGTGACGTTTCGTCAATGCGTTCTCAATGTAATGACGTTCTAGAGTACAGCGACGTCACATACAAACTCGAGCGCGTTTCCTATGGCATATTCTCCATTGTGAACGTCGTGCATTGTTTGAAAGCAACAATAGACGGAACAAAATGGATAGAAAAGGTAAAACAATGGTCATAATCTAATGTAATCGTTTGCTGACAGCTGTTAATGTTTAAAAAAAGATGGAGACAAAAATCAATTTCATGTTTAGTCTGTGTAAGGCATCACCTTTTGAAATTACAAGTACATGTAACATGTAACATTAAACGTAACGAAAACGTCAGGCGACTTACAACTGTGCATAGTCAAATGGAATGCTTCAGAAGTGCTATATTTTTTAAATTTTATTTGTTGCAGAGAAGAAGCAGAGAATCCCCCGTCCGCTAAATGCGTTTATGCTGTTTGCTAATGATAACAGGGCTGAATATCGTAAATCTCACCCAGGAGAGACAAACTCAAAGATTAGTGTCAGGTGAGATTATAAACTAATATCTTTGACTGTGTTTATTTGGCTTGCAGAAATAAAACAAAAAAACATATCTGGCAAGAAATGCATCAATGAATAATGCGTTGAAAACTTGACTGATAAAAATACAGTAATTTCGAAATGGTCAATCAATAATTTATTAATCCAATCAACCAATCGATCGATAGGCCGATTGACCGTTCGATCGATCGATTGACCGATCGACCGCCCACAATCCAATCCAATCAATCAACCAATCAATCAATAAATCAATCGATAAACCAATCGATTAACCAATCGATTAACCATACAATCGATTAATTTATTAGCTCATGCATGACACATCGTTAACTTTATCCTACTTTAGTTCTTTGTAAGATTGTATTCTCGATGAATACACAAAAGTTAGTTAGAACCTAGAATATAAATAAGTAAGATTATGAGAATGCTAACAATGACTTACAAATTACATTAACAAAAAGTTATAGCACATAGACACGGTCCTTAATTTTCTTTTCTTTTTTAAAGATTAGGGGAAGCATGGAAGCACTTGAACGGGAAAGAGAAGACCAAGTATTACCAATTGTCGAAGAAAGCCGAGCTGGAACATCACAAAAAATATCCAGGTACTACATGTATATACTTTATTAGACTACATCATCATTAGGCCTACTTTACAAGAGTAGACCCAATAGTTATCCACTGCTTTCGGTAGTCTCCCTTTTGCTGCAGAAAATATTGTAAACAGTGGAGACATATTTCCGCGACAGAAGGGACAATTAGTAACTTATAATAAGCATGGTAGAGATATATTACCCTATGTTCTAGTCGGAAGATACAAATACCTTTCTTTCCTTATATTTGCTGAGAAAAAAAAAACCACTTGATTACTAGGCGAAGTATATGCAATTTTACTCGATATTTTTACGGTTCTGAACGGAACGTGTGCTCAATGCCCACACATGAAATGTTGATTTATATAAATAAATTATATTTTCAGATTACATTTATACACCAACCGAAGCGAGATCTAATAAAAAGGCCCGGAAATTATCTAAAAGTAACTCGAGTGAAGAATGTGCGGAGAGTAAACAAAACAGCAATGAAGTGCACTCGCATCGTCACCCAGTCGTAACCGTCAGTGATGAAAACTGTGCTCCACCCAACGATATCTCACCGCGAGCCTATGGTTATGCAGATTGGAAGTGCGACCCTTTCTACCAAAATTATGCTCACTGTCTGTCATCTGGAAGGAGAGAGATGTACCAGAATGGCCAAGGGGACATGTCTCATTACCCAATGCCGTATGGCCCGCCTCCCTTCATGCCGGCACCTTTTGGTTACCCCAGGTTCCCGGGCTTTGACATGCGGCCTAACCCTTACATGGGAACTCAGTATGGTCGCATGCCTTTCATCTCCCCCTCGATGATGTATCAATACCCGTCTCCTCAGTTGGCACAATTCGTTACGCCGACTGGACAACCATTAGACGGAAGTAAGTAAACACCAAACAAATCATTAATCAGTGTTTTAAGAATGTTTCACAGTTTATAATATTACTGGGAATGTTAACGGTGAAAGGGCGTTTGTCTGACTTTGAATGTTGAGGGATGCACAGAATATATTTTGCTGTCAGTGTCGCACATGAGATGATTCCTGTATATTTCATTTAATTAATCAACATCCCTGTGCTAGTGTGATTTCTATTTAGCCAAATATATAACTGTCGCACAATGTTGTAACAAAATTCATGGCATGCTAAACGGAAAAAATGAAGACGTTCAATTCTACTCCAAAGCGTTCACTTTTTGTTCAAATTGGGGGGGGGGGGGGGGGGGGGGGGGGGGGGGGGGGGGGGGGGGGGGGGGGGGGGGGGGGGGGGGGGGGGGGG
>JAVFBX010212739.1:0-21684 GCA_034783855.1 Mopalia kennerleyi
TTGATTGATTGATTGATTGATTGATTGATTGATTGATTGATTGATTGATTGATTGATTGATTGATTGATCGATTGATTAATCGATCTATCCAGGTTTTAGCAGGTAAAGTGTATTTCGTTGCAAACATTCCAGAGTTAGATATAATGCTCACTAACTCACGGCTAATTCTCCTATTACACAACACTCTACCACACATGGACATTCGAGGTATCAAGGGAGGGTGGAATGGTAACTAGGGTCTTTGCCTCCTTAATTGGAACTCTTCTCCGGGCCATTTATCTTGAATTATCGTCGGTTCTGTCCGCCTATCGTCTACTTTGTTTCCCCTTACTACTTCGCTTAGACAATGTATTTCCATCATTATACGATCAGTCAATAAATTATCAGAGAGTTGCTTCCCTTTTGGGATAGAGTTGGCTTTTCAAAAATGGCCCGCCAATTAGCTTGTATGAATCACACACAATATTAAGGGTTAACGGGTCGTATATTTACAGTATTTAGACCGTGGGGACATTTTCTAACTGAACAGTTATCGGAGCTATATGGAGATTTATAGACACACCCGATCGAAATTCTTTTTTGAATTTATCCTCCACAATGTATAATTTTTAAAAGAAAGAATAAAACGCACTACACAATTTGATCACTCTGCTGGACAGAAGGCATATATATACTAACTCACAGGACAGTATGATTTTGATCAACTATCATTTAGAAATTACCCTTTTTCGTCACTGTCATATACCTGTTTATTGGAAGCTGTGTTTTCGGTGCTATCATTTGCTATAAAAGGATTCATGTAAATTTCAGTCAAATGCGTTAATGTAAACAAGGCAGCGTCTATATTCTAGAAGCCCTATAGTAACCAATCTTTGTTTACGTACTGAATTTTCTTGAAAATCGTGTGACCCAGTTATCACCGGTCAGTAAATTGTTTACTTGTATAGCTTGTTTACATACTGAATTTTCTTGAAAATCGTGAGACCCAGTTATCACCGGTCAGTAAAGTGTTTACTTGTAGCTTGTTTACATACTGAATTTTCTTGAAAATCGTGAGACCCAGTTATCACCGGTCAGTAAATTGTTTACTTGTAGCTTGTTAACATACTGAATTTTCTTGAAAATCGTGAGACCCAGTTATCACCGGTCAGTAAATTGTTTACTTGTAGCTTGTTTACATACTGAATTTTATTGAAAATCGTGAGATCCAGTTATCACCGGTCAGTAAATTGTTTACTTGTAGCTTGTTTACATACTGAATTTTCTTGAAAATCGTGTGACCCAGTTATCACCGGTCAGTTACTTGTTTACTTGTAGATGATTAAATACTGAATTTTCTAGAAAATCGTGTGACCCAGTTATCACCGGCCAATCACTTGTTTACATGTAGTTGTTTACATACTGAATTTTCTAGAAAATCTTGTGACCCAATTATCACCGGTCGATCACCTGTTTACTTGTACCTTGTTTACTTTCATTGTGCTAGTAGTTTCTCTGATCCTAAGTAAATTGTTTTGAAATCTTTTGATTGGGTAAAGTTAGGTTTTCCAAAGTGTTCTATAGGATGTTTTTCTAAAATTATATCTGGAAACTTCAGCCTGTATAAGTGAGATCGCTTACATGTTTTTGATCAGTCACAGTTGCAATTGTTGTGGAGTTCCAACTCAAAGTCATCCAACTCAAAGGAAACAGAGATAAGGAAACTGATGAATTTGGTTATATTGTAACACATTAGGACAGTGTTTACACCTTATTGAATTCTGAACCTAGCCTGGATATCTCTGTAAGGAGATTTTAAAACCGGATCTGAAGATACCCATCTCTTCAAGGACTATGCTAATTATTCTGTTGCGGATACATTATTATATACACCTGTCACTTTGAAGACATGGTGATTACCCTGATGTGGATACAATCGGAACAATTCCGTGTTCTATGCCCGGGAACTGTGTATCTCAGGATTTATTGCTGTAGACTTCGAAGAAGTTGCAGATTGTCATAACAGAATGGTTTATGAAAGCCAACGCACTAGGACTCAACTATGAGGCAGGTTTATACGCTGATCAATTGTATGCTATATGTAAGTTACTTTATAGACGCCTAATATTTTCATTGTCTCTTACCTTCAATTGTATTTCTTAAAGTATTTCTGCCATTGTATACTATACTGTATATCACTGTTATTTTTGTTGTTATTTTACAATAAATGTTGCAAATAAATAAAATCGCTGGTCGTTTTCTTTCTGTTTGGTATCTACCGTAACAGTCACTTAATTCTATGATTAATTGCTGGCAATAATTACTGTAATACCAAGAACACTGGGACCGGTTGCTCGAAACGCTATTAAATTTAATAAGCTCTTTGATGACGTCACGCTTGGCTGGAGGTCTATCTATAATCGTCTATAAGCGATTGAATCTGGTGTTAGCGACTAGACGTCTTTGGAGCAACTTAACCCGGGTCAATAACATAAGACTGGTTCATACCCTTGTGAAGTTTATGTAAAACCAACCACTTAAACAAAAAGAGATTACTCAAACTTTTTTTAGTGGCATTTTATAAAAATGTCTTTTCATGCGGATGGATTTATTAAGAACAATCTTAGAGCATTGAAGCATTTATCTTGGTGTTATATTATATTAGACACAGGTCTGTTTGGACATGAGCGAGCTGAACTAATTTACAGCAAGAGAGACGCTATCTCTGTCGCTACACCATAGTTCGGTTTAGACATGAGACATGAGCGAACTGAGCTAATTTACAGCAAGAAAGACGCTATCTCTGTCGCTACACCATAGTTCGGTTTGGACATGAGACATGAGCGAGCTGAACTAATTTTCAGCAAGAGAGACACTATCTCTGTCGCTACACCATAGTTCGGTTTGGACATGAGACATGAGCGAACTGGACTTATCTACGAAAAGTGAGATGTAATGTAGAACACTTATGACAACAATGCTGACCTATCGTCACAACTATTCTTGCTGAATGACCCTTATATAGGATTGTCGGCATGGAGTAGGATGATGGTCCATTTTCCTTACAGCTGGTAACTGTACAAAGGCGCTTGGTATAGATGTTATTACAACGTCAAACTGTACGCTTACTTTTTGTATTGAATCTTAAATACAATGATATTGCTTTTAGACTTAAGTTGGGAGGGATGTGTCTGGAAATGAAGATACTTTAATATACAACCTACCACCCCGCGCTACGATTTGGAAGTCAACGTTTTACCGCCAGTAAATAAAGAAACGCGAAAGGTTGATGAATTTTGCTATATTTAAACACAATTGAACGGGGTGCTTTTGTTACCCTCGGACAGTTAAAGCGATTCTCCTGCAATAACAGTAATTAAGACTGGACTATAGAAGGTTTTCTTTGAAAGCCGTCATTCTGTATCCAAGAGATCTTGAGAAATGACATCCACGTGCCGCACGTGGCTTTCCGGAAGTCGAGTGTGCGTCGCGCACTGCTCGAGCTAATGGCCAGCGTTCCATCGATTGGTAATACCATTAATTGAACTGTGATTCGCGACTACAGGACTTCATTTACATCTGTACAAATAACAATCAGTAGCTTGCTATGCGTCCAATTTGATGTAGTATGCTTGCGATAAACATTATCAGAAAGAGTCATCATAGTGTGAAACACTGATCACCTTTACCAGAATATCTTTCCTCCATTTTGTATCGATCACGTGAAACGAGATCGTGTATAATGTCAGAATCGCTTGGATTGTTGAACTAACTTTTATAATATTTTACTTCTGTAGGCAAACATTTGTGGAGCTCTTTCATTGAAGATATAGATTTAATTTGGTCCATTCTTAAAAAAGCTAAATTTAATTTAAACCTAATTTAATCCTTATCTTAAATAGCTCAATTTAATTGAAACGTAAATTAATCCATATTTTAATAAAAAGCTTTCTTTAATTTAATATCTTTTACGGTACTTTTTATAACGCATACTGTCTGTAAATGGCCTAGGAAATACCACACATTGGGATAGGAGTGTCTGTTTAAAACTGATTAGAACAAAAACGCAAAACACAAAAAACATTAACATATATTTGTCTCTAATTTATGCATTTTCAGTCCTATTGACGTCACATGCATGGCGACCTATACCTACTCCATTAAAGCTTAATCCAAACAAAAGGTGCAAACCACCAAGGAGTGTGATGGCGACCGAGACAAAATATCTATCCCCTAACCGCTATCGCTCATCTTTATTTAGGATATAGGTCAGCTAACGGTATGAATTGATCTGACCGAGTTTCACACGATAGAGTTTGGGTTATAAAAGATGACAGATTACTTGTCCACATCAATTTGCTGAGTTGCATCCTTGTGAAATTCACATACATCAATCAAATAACGTCACGAAATCTACTCAGCTGGAAAGATGGCGTATCAGGATGCGGAAAATTCTTCGTCTTGGCATGATGAAATATTAAAACTTCGTTGAAAAATGAGAAAACCGCAACCCCTGGCATATAAGTGATTGGTCTAATATTTAAGATAAGGACACAAATTGACAAAATGATTTACTGACATAATACGCGCAATTTATTATGACATTTGTATATTTCATATTGCATAATCTGACCCTGGTTAGCTATATAACTATGTGTTTAAGGACCATCTCCTTCATTTTGGTCAGTCTCAATAAATTGAGTTATGAATATGGAAGTTGCATAACGTTGGCTATATAAAAAACAAAACATATATTTTTGTCATAAACCGTTTCCCAATGTTCCTGCGCATGTCCTGAAGTAATACCACAGAGCTGCATTTGTTTTTATAGTGCCGATGTCAAACCAAGCCCTGCTAGTTAGTATTGAAATTGGGTCTTCCTGCTCCTTGGCTTCTTCGAGGCCGATTCAAAGACACCACTTGTATTCAAAGAAAAAAATCGGACGACCAAAAGAATCCTGCCGTGGTGAAATATGGAATTTCCATGTAGGCAGAAATTGCTTATTGGACTTGGATTATTTCAATTCAAAGGGTGTCCTTCCGTCAATTCACAGAGGGAATTTATATCGATTCTTTGGCCAAATGCAGAAAGCAAACATTTTTTACTGTGTCGCGGAAGAAACGGAGCTGGTGGTTTAGTTATTTGCTTAGGTTGTAGTATTTATACGCTATCAACCGCTACACGATAGATTTCGCAAATAAGAAAAAAAGAACGGTTTTTTAGCTTTCTTCATTAAAAGAATAATTTCATAATGTAAATGGTCAATAACCTGCAGAATTTAATCAAGGAATATTCGTGCGTAAATATTGAACGATAATAAGACAGACACGCAGAGGTTTCGGTGAAAGTCTCAGCCGAAATCATTAAAACGGTAGATAATAAATAAGAGGACTTTCTGTGTGATTTGGATGAGTTTTATTTATTATTTATAAGGTGAAAGAAACAAAAAGACTGCCTTTGATGAGCATTTTGTCAAAGCACTAATGGAAGAATTATACAGCGTGTGTGTTCCAATACCATGCCGGAAATGAGGGGAATCAAAATAAGCCAGCATAGCAAGGGAGATCACTCTCGTTTCCATCGATTTTCTACAAATGGCCTGCCAGTGCACACACGCTATAGCCACTTCATTTCAATGATAAATCGAATTGGTTTCCTCTCCACATTATGAGCTATGTTTACAGAAGGATTTGGCTGTAATCAGAAAGAAAGGTTCAAAGAATCCACTTGATCAACGTAGATAACAAGAACAGTTCTTTAAAACAATTTAGCGAAAGCGCACTGAGTGCATATTCTCTAATTGTTTGGGTTTTTTTTATTTCAAATAAAGCAAAGATAAATTATGTACCTGATTTCAAATACAAAATGGAAAAAATATGTATCGAAAGAGGACAGATTGAGGTTGAAGGTTGTGAGGTGAGGGAGAGTGTGTATCGAGGATAGTACTGACACTGAGAACTTTCGTATTCTGGATCGTATTCACAATTGTAATTTACCAGATATAATCTTGCAAGAAGAGTTATTGATATGTTAACATTTATGACCGTGAACTAAACTGCCGGTATTAACAGATTGTTTGATTAGTGTTTTCAGTCGTACTGGTGTTGTTATTGTTTAGACACAAGGCCATTCTCGGGTGATTATGTATATAAATATCAAGAGACTACAATAAAACAATTTGGCTTGCTTTCGAAGTCGAACTGGAATCTATACTGGATATGTTTTATTGTAGTCTCTTTCTCTACATTAAATAAATATAGATTTTCTGTACAATAAAGATATATTTTTATTGTAGTGAACATCAGATGATAATATAATAAAATGATCGCAACAATGATATTCTGGTTAGTTGGTTATAACCGGGCTACCTCTATTAGGACCATCTGCTGTGGTAATGATGTGTGCATTGATGGGGGTATATTTAAAACAATGTGGACGAAAGAGTTGATTTGACTCAATCAATAAAATTGAAAACAATAAAATAACACATCAAAGGGAGTACTTTTGAATAGTTTTGCAATTTATATCTGAGGTAGAAATATTTGTAAACACAAGAAGTGAAGATTTCTAAGCGGACGGAAGGCCGCCATAGAGAAACAATGAAGAATCGATTCCACATATACATATGGAATAATACTAGATACACTCAGCAAATATAGAACTGTTTGATGTCACGTGACTAAGTGGGTGGTATGGAGTATAATCCATACTTTATTCCATCATATTTACATTCTGTTCTAATATACAAAAAATAGGTATTTGGTCCAAAGCTCTGCAAACACAAAACGCAGTGTTAGATTGATCTCACAAAGGCGAAGGTTTTTCAACGTGCAAACACTTCATCGATTCAGTATGCAAATGTAATTCGTTTGAGTTGGTATATCGCAGCTTGCTGATTAAACCACGGCCTGCTTAAAGGGGTTTTCTAAAACAATCACCAGATAAGCGGATAAAAAATCCTCATCCGATTACCATGTACGTCCGCAATAGCATATTTTTTTAACCATGGTAAAGTCAAACCGACCTTTAACGCTCGCAGAAATATTCGTCATGCACATAACCAAATTGTGGTAAAGTCTTTATCATTGTGCTGTAATATAATTCTATTATATTATAGTTCGAGGAAATGTGCACACAATAAGTCTGTTATTGTCTGATCTAAGATCTCCTGTCATTTAAATTTAAATTGATATGTGATCGTTGACCAACGTTACCTTAATCGAAATACTAGAGTGATTAGCACACAAAACCAGGTATCTCTCTCTTCTCTTATTCAATATATATCATTTAAAAAGAAATATAAAATGTACAGGGCTGGTAAACACGTGATGTTATCCAATGTCGTTTAAGAATGTCGAAATAATTCTATGTTAGCAATTAACAGCCAACCAGAGTTTACCCAACAAATTCTCCAATCATGATCAAGTCGTATATGTCTTACATTGTTGAACCACAAAACGTTTTTTATAAGACCACACCCCTACACCTATACAATAATATATTCACTGAGTGGGTGATAAATAAAGGAGGTGAGCGAATGATTAAGGCCAAACAATACACATACAGTTTAGCTTTGGTGCCTGTATAAGATTCAGATTAGTTTGTTTGTTTGAAGGATATTTTCATCTGTTCTTCACTAAATTGTGGAGAAGAGAGTCTTTTGAACGGCAATGGCGAGACACGAGACAAGCTCAGGGCCTAATAAATCTGCAGTTCAGCGTGTATGGTCACCATTTGACAGTACAAGTTCACTCTAAAAGGTCACAATTTCACGGTACAGTGTCCCATTTTCACGGTACAAGATCAAATGGTCACAATTTCACAGTATATCCAATGTCACAATTTACGAGAACAAGGTCACATTTTCACAATACATGTTCACAATTTCACAGTACAATGTCACAATTCAAAATAAAAGATCAAAATTAGACAGTACAAAGTCACCTTTTGATAGTACATGGTCACCATTTCACACTAAAAGATCAGAATTTGACAGTACAATGTCACGAATTGACAGTACAGGGTCACAATTTTACAGTACAATGTCACAATTTTGCAGTACAAGGTCACAATTTCCCACTAAAAAGATCATAATTTGACAGTACAATGTCACAATTTGACAGTCCAGGGTCACAATTTCATAATACAAATTTTACAATAAAAGATCACAATTTCACAGATCAGGGTCGCAATTTCACAATACAAGGTCACAATTTCAAAGTACACAGTCACAATCTGACAATACACTGTCATAATTTGACAGTATAAGGTCACAATTTCACAGTAAAAGATCCCAATTTCACAGTTCACGGTCACAATTTGATAGTACAATGTCAGAAGTGGATAGTACAAAGTCACAAGTTAATAGTGCATGGTCACAGTTGCACTGTACAATGTCACAATTGCACAGTCAAGGGCGCGATTTGAGAGCGCCTAGACGCAATTGCACAGTGCAAAGTCACAAGTTCACGCGTACAGGTTAGCAATATCGCAAAATCAGCAAGGTAAGCAAGACCGTATAAAAACGTTTCACTTATTTGATAACTGATCTGTTTTTATAATTAAGCTTCCCTGCCCCCATCTCCTCCTCTAATGTACAATCAAATTACGATATAAAGTTTGAACCAATCAAAAAGTCAATATGTGCTTTCAAGAGAATAGAAGATAAAACATCTACAATAAGAGCTTACTCATGCTGTGTGCGATTCGTGCCAATGACAACGCCGTTAGCTGTAGTATTTTATATTTATTACAACTACAGGTGCACGATTAGCCTTTCTCACACTTTCTCGCGTTACTTGTCATGTACAGGCAGTCAGCCAACGTGT
The DNA here is from genome assembly GCA_034783855.1 of Mopalia kennerleyi. Classification (NCBI taxonomy): domain Eukaryota; kingdom Metazoa; phylum Mollusca; class Polyplacophora; order Chitonida; family Mopaliidae; genus Mopalia; species Mopalia kennerleyi. The sequence goes on from JAVFBX010212739.1 coordinate 8,810, forward strand.
TACCTTTAACGTCACATGATATTTTGCCTCGAATAAATGATAACAAAACCAAAAGTGCACCTAAATGAACAAATCAAATGCTGTTCTGAAAGTCCAGATCATACTAGTTTGAGGATACGCGGTAAATCAGAAAAAGGCCTCTGTACCTAATATTCCTGGTCACATGCATGTTCTGATCAACACTTGGAGTCGTTGATACCCATTGTTTGATTGTGAATAAAGAAACATGGAATAATATTTTTATTAGACTACTCCCTTTTAGAGCGGACTGGCGGAAATATTATAGTGGGGACGTGAACACTTAGTCAAATACTTCACAACTGAAATGGTCAAGTTAACTCAGAGTGGCACACGTTGGACTTGTTTTAGTGTAATTTCCGCCGACTTCCGTTCTCTCTCCTCCACATATTGAATCGAACAACTCTTCTCTCTTAGTCCTGACAATGTTTACTCAGCACCATTTCGCTAACCAAAGATGAAACCGTCTTCGTTAAGACTTAAGATAGCTTGTTCACGTTGACATATTCCACCTAGTATGTATGGCTCTGTGCCTCTGAACGGCGAGCAGTTCACGTACATACGCTCTAGTACTCTCACAAACATACTGGTACTATAACACACGTGCTGGTGCAATAACATACGATGTGGTTCTATAACATACCTTGTATTATAGCATACATTCTGGTACATACGCTCTAGTACTAAAACATACGTCACTATGAATCAAATTCAGCATTTTTAACCATTTAAATTTTACAATCAGTCTTTCATCTCATTATATATAGGAATATTAAAATGTCTGGATTCGTTTTCGAAGTTCAAATCAATATAAATACTAAGACCAAAGTTACGTTTGCGTATATTAAAGTGATTTATATATTAATCGTACAATTTTAGTTTAAATGTTTCAATCAATAGTTCCAGCGAAGTTTATCATTTATTTGTTAATTAGTTAGTCGCTAGTTGTAATCTAGATTGAAACATTTAACCTTTCCCTATGAACAATAATAACCTTTCCCTATGAACAATAATAACCTTTCCCTATGAACAATAATATCATAGTGGACTATATCCCTAACTGATTATTTTGTAAAGTAGTACAATTCAAATGTTTAAGTTTTAGATTACAGGATGAATTGGATCAGCAATGCTTCTATAAATAATCCACCAACACACTGGTGTTATGTAAAGGAAATGTAAGAACCGGCGCTTCCTTAAATCGCCCAGTATCTGAGCTGTGTTGTGACAGTGTGCTATCACCCGATGAGTGTTTGCCAATCAGACATTACTCAACGACATCTCGGCTCAAATTAATTTCCGTTCTATCCCATAATCAAGCGCGCGAGAAAAGAGCTTCCGGGAAGCGCAAGGACAGCCAGACAATTTAGAACAACCTCTATCAACGATTACGGAAGGTAAACGGAATTCTTCGATATTAATCTCAAAATAATCTGTCCTTTTAATTCGCCCAGCCGGAGAAACGTGCTGATGCAAAAGAAAACAGTTTGACTTTAGCCAACAATATAAACAATATGGACAGATTTTGGTAACGTTTTGTCGGCCATTATTGCTTGTCTGTGGAACTTTCGGAAAACCTTTCAACCAAAGCTGATGACATTTTCTCGCTTCCCTCGCCGCTAGATTCTACATTTAAGTTCTAACGAACCCAATGCGTCTTAAGCTGGATATTTCCATAACCTGTATGTTTTCTTCAGCTCCTTCGGATTATTTGGAGGCAATGGTCTTGTACTGCGCAATGGATGGATGGTCTTATCAATACAGAGAGAAAATGACACGCAAGTTTCAAACTAATATTCCGGAGGGTCAAATTGACTTTGCCACAGCGGGCGAACTTTAAATATTTGGTATTCGCTGGATCTAGAGAGCAAGGAATTAGTTTTTGGAATGAGTTGGTTGATTTGTATGAGCGATGAGTGCTTGGTCAGCGCTAAGAGAGTGATCGCCTGAGGCTGTAATATTTGCTCTAGGACGGTTGTGTTAAGGCATGCGTCGTTAGTGGCACTATTAAAGAACAAACTATATCGCAATCCGAACATGCATTGGAATGGGTGACGGGAGAGATTTCCGCTGTGGGTATAGACGGCAATTCACGCTTAATGAGCAGAGCTTGTAACTGTCCGCCGTCCTGAGGCCTGGCTGTCACACATGGCACCGACCTTGTCTTAACCAATTGTCTCCCACACTGTCCCTTCCGGAGTTTTCGGACGTGTTCATTGACAACAAGAAAATCTCCCTGCCTCTAATGGTGTGTGCTATGACTCATACGATTAATCAATTCTACCAATATTTCATCATGGAATTTGAAGAAAGCCCATTAATCAATTTAGACAATTATTCTTTAACCGTGTCCAAGAGCCTATAGGTTCACACGGGGAGCAGCATGGACAGTCACTGGCCCTTCAACTAAACTCCTTTTAGTCCATTTTTGCTCGCTGGCACCGCAAGCTTCGTCATCACCCGTTAGTGGTAATTAACCTTCAGAAATAAGAGTCCTCACATCTGTAGCCGGATTGTTTAATCAACCGTTTTTGATACACTTTACAAATCACTCCAGACCCTTTTCACCATACGCGTGCAAGTAGAATAGGCCATTATAGTCGAATCAAATTACTAGAAAATTAGTGGCTACGCGTGCACAATGCGACGTTAAGCCGAGCTGAACGCACGGGCACTCCATCGGCATGTCAGTTGTGATTTCTACCACTGCATTCCGACACGTGCATCTAAGAGCTCACTAAAGTGACTAAATTACTGACAGTTTCTTGCTCATTCCCCTAACTCTTATATATACTGAGTGCATGTTTATTAATCACAGTGGTGTTACTAGATATCATTCACATGAAACGTAGGTATGTTTTACAACCATTGTGAATTTCTTTCTTCACGAGTTTAAAATAAACAGAAATATTGAATCCCCATGCATCCCAGAGTATCTTTAATTGAAGTCGCAAATTTACTCTACTTTGTGAAACTATACTGTGCAAGCAGACAGACGAGTGGATGCCTATCAAAGTCCTCGTCTTACTAAACGTCAAAAACGTAACCCACGCCATTCTGCGGGAATGACGTTACAAATTGCAACCTCTATGTACATAAATATGATGCTCTTCTTTGGAAGTTCCGAAATTGGTCAAACACGAACAAGCTGAATTGGGGACGTAATTAAGTACAACGATAAAACTTAACTAACACTGGGATGAGAATCAAAGATGACATCATGATGATATTCGTTTATTGTTTGAGAAACAGTCTCTCCTTTCAAAAGACTTCAACGTGTATATCAAAATGAATTTCCATGTAGAGATCAAGTTGTATCATGATTGAGCGACCACAAGGCAAACGTTAAATTAAAAAGAGTATGTATTCATATAGTATTCTATAGTATGGTCTTATGATTAGTGTTATCATTAACATGGGAATTTGCGGCAAGGCTATCTGTGAAGGCGAAGTCAGTTTTATTTTTTTGGTATATGGAATAATCGAATAAACTTATTCATCATTAGAGTATAACTAAATTAAAGAACATAAAGAAATCGTGATTATGGTGTGGATAATTGTAGCTCAGGTCGCATCGTTCTATAAACCGATCTGTTATTACCATGATTTTAGGGTTTGTTATCATGGATTAACCTCCACATTTTGTCCTACCAATCATGATCACGAGTCCTGATACATTGAGTGGTTACAATAGTGTTCACTCTGTTGTTCTGTGTTTAACATATTCACAAATACACAGTCTTTCTCAGCATTCTCTATGGACTTCTCTCCTGAAACCGTTGTAGCTTCGATTTACTGACGACCTTTTGGTCAACTGCTCTAATTGAGTCTGTTGAGGGCACTTGTTTGTGCTTTCCATTAGACTCGAATCGTCTTCGAGTTGGTCGCTTAAGTGCGGCTTGTGGGTCCAAATTGTCACCAGTTCCCCTAGTGTTCGTTGTAGAATCTCTTTTCTTTCGATTACTATAGGATCTGGACCCCTTGGTACCCAATTCTTGCTGAAATCAACAGAAGTTTTCAGTAAATTAGTTCAGGGAAAAAACGATATGAATATTGAAACACGATTAAGTTTATACTCAGCTGGCCTGGGCACAGCTCCACTGGTCATTGCCATATTTACAGGCAAATACAGGTTTTCTTTAGTCCTTATTCCTTATTCCTCAGTCTGCAATTTTTTCTGAACAACTAAGGCCGTCTTTAGATCTTACAGTCGGAATGCTTAGTATAATTCTACAACCAAGAATCTAATACTTACTAATCTAAGTAATTCCAACTCCCTTTCTTTAGCATAATCTTCAGGTTCTTTGCCAGAGATTGATTCTGGATTGTTCATTGAGAGAACCACAGGTTTCTGAAATTAAATAAACCATAACGTAACAATTGATACTAGGACCCATTCAATGGTCCAAACCAAGCATAGTCACTAAAAGCGGATACAATGAATAAGCTATGGTTAGCGAAATGAGTGATGCCATCTGATCCACTCAGCATTAAATCAAGTTGAGGCCTGTTTCCCAAAGCGACCCTTGCTCGCCTTGAACGTTACTGTCATGGCAACATTGTCTTCAATATTAGTTGCTATGTTTTTTTTATTTTCGTAAGCTATATTCTATTTGTGAAACGGGCCCCATGGTTTGTTTTGGTCAAAAGCTGAACCAGATTCATTAACGTCACAAAGAAATTCTATTGTGACATCACGTTGGGCAACATTTACTCAAGTAACTAACGTGTTTATAAGGTCTCGCTCATAGGGTGAAGTGTTGTCAGGATCGATTAAACCATTACACAATGTTAACGCACCTTTTTATTGTATAAAACGCTATACATTTATTTGTTTCAAATTACTTTAAGATGTAAAGAAACTAGAAAGTATTATCAAACAAACTTGGTAACCAAGGAGTTTTTGGTGGAATGCCATCCTGTGTGTTCCCGCAGAAAACTTTGCCGCGGGATTCTACCTCAATACGACGTCCTGATGTACTATAATGTGAGACTCGAATGGTCAGAACGGAGTGTTAAAGGATATTCCGGGCCTTCTTAGTAACACGACAACGCGTGTCGCGTCAATAAAAAAGCCACAATTGCAAATACTATAACAACAGAGGACGGCCTTTCAAAGTTTGAATGACCTTTCTTGCCAAGATTTCAATACGCCCATTCAATGGGATGCCCTCAGGCTTACCACGGTACGATGTGTATGTCACGCTAGAATCGAAATAATAAATAAAATGATTAAGACATCGTTACAAAATGTTAATCATAATTTAACGTGACCTAGCCGTGACAAATATCGTTGGTTTCTAAGAGCAAACAGATATGTTGATAAAGTTTCCTTTTTGGATTAACTAGTTATACGCTCCCCTATCCCGTGAACGCTATACAGCTAGGCCATTTCTCGGAACTGTATTTATGTATCGTCAAGAATCCAAATGCTGTTTTTCAATGCTATTTTAAACACAAACATCAGCGCTCTTTTAACGTCACAACGAAACGGATTTTTGTTTTTGTAGAAGTACAATATTCATGGACAACACAGAAGACAAATATGCGTCTGTCGATTTATATGGTGAGGAAAATTAATTTTCATGGCAAACTATAAGACCTGTAAGCTTTAAAATACGCTCCTTTACAATTCAATTCAATTCTTTTCTTTTACACCGGTTGGCCCAAGTATCCGTTAAATTCCTGCCAGCATATTCCGGAAATCGGTCGGTACACTTACAATAGACTGTCTGGTTTGAACATTGCTGACAGCTATTTTCATTCCTTCCATTTCTGACTTCATGTGTTCTAGTTGATTGTCTAACTGAGCCCCCTCAGACCGAATGCGTCCCAAATCACCGGAGAGTTCGCTCACCAAGTTCGGGAACTCTTTCAACTGAGACGCTAGTACAATCTCATCGTTCCCAAGTTTACTCAACTGGTTCGTTAAACTTTGTTGAGAGGACGACAAACGCTGGACGTCTTCCGATTGCTGTAAATATAATAGACAGGTAGATAATATAATTAACTCAGATCAATTGTTTGAGAGACATTTAGAAGTTCATGCGCTCAACATTACACAAGGATTAATGGATTGAAACCAGAAGTTGTATTACATAGAGCCTTGTGTTATGGTAATTCAGACCAGTTTTCATCGTGATGTGAAAGACAAGTTTACCGCAATATATATCTGGATAAAACAGTGCCTGGGACCATGTATTTCACACACTATACACCCAGGATAATTCCCCTCTAGGGCAGTTCATTATTGGTTCCTAATGATATCATCGTACAGTGATTACGTCGTAACGAGACAACATAACATTTTGACGTTCTCGCAATTTTGACGTCACGGTGATATCGTGACGTTACATAATTGTTTCAAGATGACATTCCAGTACCGTAGCTGTTGTACTCTGACATTCTCTTGTGCTCGTTCATGACATCATATACTCGTTTTAGCCACTTTTAACACGAAGATGATTAAGAAGTAGAAAAAAATTGAGCAGTGTGAGAAAAAGATTATTCAACAGGAGCTAGTGTATTACACCAAAATTATTCTCGTGTTTTTATATAGAAAATCACAAATCTCCGGCTTGAGATTTTCCGAAATAGACTCCGTGAAATTTACAATAAAACAAGCACCCTCATTGAACAACCTATAACATGCTCGAAAGGCTATTATTGCTTACACCGGATTAAATCGCTAATACCGGATTAGAGATAGACCTTCAACATGACGTGATGTCATTTAATAAAGGGTTAAATTATTAACGTTTCGAGCAACTGGCCCCAGGGGCCAGTTTTTCAAAGCACTATGATTTTTAATCGTAGATTATATGACGTCACTCCATGTTGAAAGCCTATATCTAATCCTAGATTAGTGGTTTAATCTACGATTAGCAACTAATCTTGGTAATGAGCAACCGGTCACTGGCTAACAGTTTTAGTAGTAAAATATCATAACTGCCTGACTTAAATGCCATTTGATGAAAGTGTACTGTATGTACATTGTGAATCCGTATGCTAGGTCCACTATAAAAATAATTTATGGGAGAATTCCCTTAATAGTTTACTTTAACTATAGAACTGTCAGATTTGACTCTAACTGACTTGAACCGGTTAGAAAATATAGAATTATTCACATTTATCAACAGACATTTTATAGACATAGAAACAGTCCTAGAGAATCATACCAGGGATGTTCTTCGCTGAAACTCTTCGGTTGCCTTTCTCGACGTTTGGGCCAGGTGTTCTAACTTGTCCCGTAGGTTATCGTTCCTTTCAGATATCTTGGCGATACTGGCTGTTAAAGCGTTGAATCGCCCGGATGTTTGTGAAGTTTGTGCCTTTAGTTCCTCAAAAGCCTGTGTTTGATCTGTACTTTTGGTGATCAAAGCTGTCATATCTTTGTGTAATTTCATTCCATCGCGGGTCTACAAAAAATATAGAATATACAGCTTGCAACCATGCATATGCAGGCTTTTCCAAATATAGTACAAATGCTCCCTAAAAAACTGATCCGTGTTGCTATCTCAACATCTAGTTATTTAAATTATTTTTTTGCGTCTTTTAAAAATTGGATATTACAGTATTTTCATTATTTGGATATGGCACTTTCTTAATTTGAACAGATGTTAGTCCAGAAACTTGTGCGGGTTAGAACTGTCAAGAAATCGAAGCCTCGACCATCAAGGTAAGGCACCGAATCGCCAGCAGTTATTACCGGCAACCTACACCACTCAACCACCCGTCCTTCTACTATCATTATTTGCCTTTTAAAATTCGAATTAGGCAAATATAAATTATTTTGAAGCCTTTTAAAATCAAATTAGTGCAGGGAATAGTTTCACATACCAGACAGTAGGCCTAACTCAAAGTGGAAAGTCAGCCTTAACTTAGAATTTTGATAGTAAGTATTTCGTTCGTTATGATTTCATTAGCAATTTGGGAATGTGGTGAACGGTTTTAAGTTGAATTGGTCAGTGTCAATTTTGGGTTATAAATTAATGAAAGAAGACGAAGAAAAGTAATTTTAAAAGCGCTTTAGTTGAGTTACGAAGTTAAGCTAAGCGCTCATTCTTCTGGAGTCATGAGACGCATGTATTTAGTATTGCTGGTTTTGTCTAGCAGTTTTCTCACCTGTTTGATTAGAAGTTCTTTCATGAGAACATCATGGTCTGACACATTAAAGGTCAGACTGTTCATGCGACCGGAAACCCGCATCTGAGATTCATCCACAGCCTGCATTGTCTTCACTAATTTCTCCATGGTGGCTTTGATGTTAGTCATTTCTTTCTCCGTGACGACTTGGTGTTCTTGTATTGCCTGAATCCTGTCGGATATCACCGACGTCTTCTCTGATAATATTGCCACTTTCTCCACGACCTGTGTGATGTGAGACGATAAGCTTGTGAATTATACTCAGAAATATGAATTTGAGAACTACGTTTTAATCTGTATATCTACATTTACCGAGTGTCGAATAAGTTGGTATCTAACTTATTCTATTTTTCCTTGTCAATCCTATTTATTTTGATTCTTAAAAACAATTTTACGACATCAATAAATAAAAAGACTAAAAAAGATTCGATTAACGTACATCGTGAATCACTTTCTGTTCCTCCATGAGCGTCTCAACACTGGCGTGAAGCTGATGCGTCAACGTTTCCAGATCACCTATTCGCTGTTTGGCGTCAACGCTGACGTCATTAAGCCTGTTGACTTTACTGGATAGCTCTTCCGTCTGTACAATCAGCTTGCCCATTCCGGCTGTTAACTTCTCCTCGGAAAACTCCAGGCCGGATAACTGGTGCTGTTGGTTAACTTGTCCAGTCTTAACGTCTTGTATTTCCTGGTGAATATCAGAGGTTTCTGTCAAAAGTTTTGTTATAACCTGCTTCAGTCCAGAAATCTCATCAGCCTGTTTCTTTCTTTCCGCCTGAAGAGCTTTAACCTCCTTCGATTTTGTCTTTAATTCGTCAACAACCAGCTTTTCGAATTCTTTCAAAGTTTGTTTGTCGCTCTGTTAAATGTAGCATAGTATTAGATGTATGAATGAATTCATGCAGACCTATCAGCGGGGGTACAGATGAAAGTTTACTCCAGGCGAGCTAATCTAAAGTTAGTAGATCATTACATTGTCATATTAAATGTCCTTTGAAATTCACCCATTTCCCCCACTGTAATGTCGTCAAGATTAAACTTTGAATTGAGCTAAATATCGAGCTATAAAAATGTATTAAATCAGTGAAACTCCACCGATGTCATTTGCAACTTATATAGAAAACAAGTCTGCTCAAAATCGCATCTTATAAATATCTCAATCAAACATTGTCCAATTTACTTTTTATTTCGCCAGATCAGATAATGCCACAGCTTGTCTACACTTTGTTAAATTTACCTGGTATTTTTGTCACATCATTCCACAATATATCCCCGTGTTAATGTTAAACTTACCTGCTACTTGCTAGATTATGCCACAGTTTGTGTACATTTTTATGTTCAACTTACCCGGTACTTTGCTAGATTATGCCACAGTTTGTGTACATTTTTATGTTCAACTTACCCGGTACTTTGCTATATCATGCCACATTTTGTCTACATTTTTATGTTTGACTTGCCTGGTATTTTGCTAGATCATGCCATAGTTTGTCTACATTTAAATTGTTAGACTTACCTGGTACTTTGCCAGATCATGCCACAGTTTGTCTACATTTTCTTCAAGGCCTTGGTTATACGCGTTTCTTGTATCTCTATGTTTCGATTCTCCTTCCAGAGAATCTGTAATATAATATTTAGTTCATAAAAATATGTCAAATCATTGTACTATAGGATCAAATTTATTCTGAATATTTTAAAACAGCTTATGTTATGCGTATTTAATTTATACTTCAGAAGTATGAAATGAGAAACGTAGGTATACATTTTTGCATCGAGTGAGATACGAACGAGTGACATCTACTTTATTCGGTGAATTGGAACAACTTGAAAAATAAACCTTTGCTTTATTTTATGAGACATTGAACACATGACAAAACAAGCTCCCTTTTCACTGCTTCAAAGGTGATAATTTGAACGAAATAACCTATTTTTTAGGTATAAAAGGTAGACTGTAACAAGAGTAACGTCTTCCAGAGAAGTATTATTCCACGTGATTTGAATACCTACCTGGTGATATGATATTTCCTGGGGGCTCTGTGTCGACATCAGGTAAACTCTGGTCCTCGTCGTTAGTTAATAAATAAGGTACTATATGTGTCTTTTCGTCAAGTGAGTCTGTGGTTTTATTGCTTCCAGTCAAAAGACATAGCCTGGCTGAATCCCGGTACTCAAACTGTTCACAGTTCATCGAGGTTACCTGTCGGCAGGCCACTTCACACTCTAACCTGCTGCAGTTGTGTAATCTAACCTCCAAACCCATCGGCGTTGCTTTCGGATAACTAATCAATAATACTGAAAGAAAAATTGTAAATCTTTGAATCCAAAAATGTTTTAGTAACAGTCAAAACCGGTGATAAATTAACTGGTGTTTTTTAAATACAGCCACTGTGACACATTGTAATTTCTGCCAATATAACTTCATCGAAAAAAAGATCTACAAAGTTTTAAAATCTTCAACTCATTATTGTGACTTAGCTAAAAATACGCTTTTACGTTATCAATATATATTGTTTGGGTATGCCTATACATACAAATAGCTGACAATTCATTTAATTAAAATTTGATGCGTTCATTAATAAATAATAGAAAATATTTCTTTTTCAAACAAGACAACTCTATACCTATTAAAGTCATGATTACTAGTAAGTATAATGCCATCAGCCGAACGAGATTTTTCAAACAAAGAATACTTTGGCATTTAGATTTTTGGCGTATATTAGTCAATTGGCCGTTAACCGTGCGCTGATTAAGACAAGAATGGTTAGGCAACGGCCTATACCAGCAACGATAGTCTCGTAGAGTACGATAAAACTCCGACAAGATAAGAAGACAACGACATTACCAGCAATAATGTTCAGTCTCGTAAAGAAAGTTTAAATAAAGACAATATAAGAAGACAACGGACTTAACGACATAGAATGTCTCACAAAGAAGGTTGAACTTTCGACAAGATACGGAGACAAAGGACTTACCAGCAATGACAGTCTCACAGAGAAGGTTGAATTTTCGACAAGATAAGAAGACAACGTACTTACCGACATAGACTGTCTCACAAAGAAGGTTGAATTTTCGACAATATAAGAAGACAACGTACTTAACAACAATAACTGTCTCACAAAGAAGGTTGAACTTTCGACAAGATAAGAAGAGAACGGATTTACCAGCAATGGCAGTCTCACAAAGAAGGTTAAAGTTTCGACAATGTACGGAGACAACGGACGTGCGAGCAATGACAGTCTAACCGAGAAAGTTGAAATTCAGACAACAATAGGTAGACAACGGTCTTACCAGCAATGAAAGTCTCACAAGGAAGGTTGAACTTTCGACAAGATAAGAAAATAAAGGCACTTACCAGCAAGGACTGTCTCGTATAGCAGTAATGTGAGTGACAGCAGAATGATATGGAACACCAACCAACTTTGCATAATGAAATGTCGGACATTTTTTACAGTGGCGTAAAAATCGTTCTGCATAACTTATAAATTGTTGATAACATTTCAGCCATTGTAAGCAGCCATCCTACAGGCGGAGGTTGTGCCAACAACGTCAAGAGAGTTGCCTGGGAACGATAGTCAACAAACGTAACAAAATTGTGACGTAAAGCAATTACGACTTGAAAGTGACGACACAATTGAACAAATAATGACGCGCGATACCATTATGACGCCATGACGTTACAATCGCAAGGCGTTACACAATACACAACTGCGTGACCATTCATGACGAAACAAATAGTTGCTAGGCACGGAAACACATGGTCATTCATGTGTGGTATTATCAGCGTGAACGCAATTTTCTCAATAAGCCGGTCATAATTGTGATTGTATTGGATAACATTTTCCATTGACCATATGATCAGACGTGTTATGCTGAACAATAGATATGAATCACTTTCTTACCAGAACATGTCAATAGAACCAATGCCACGGATTAGGCCTTTAAAGTTGATTTGTCTCACATAGCCCTCTGCGAAAGGCTCACCATAAAAATATTGTGGATTAAACTGAATTCAGTGACTCTATAGTACACTGTAAATAATATTCGTAGATTAACAGTGAACTGTACTGCATAATGTCACAGCACAATCCGCTGTAATTAGTTTACAGTCACAATCGGTGTATTTGGTTCTATATTGGTGTAATACTACAGTGTTTCATTATAAATTTACGATTCAGTGTAAATATACTTCACTTTTTGTAAATTTACCTGAAGTGTTGTCTAACCTTTTGTAATTGAACAATATTTTAGTGTAGCTTTGTAACATATACTGTATTTTTTCTGGAATATTATATAAATGTGTAATTATAAACTTTTAGATGTAGATTTACAATTTATTTGCAGGTAATATGAATCAAAAAACTTAAAGTTGGTCAAGGCCTACAACCTAAAAATGTAAAGGTTAAAATTTATAACCATAGGCTTGGATACGCCGAAATAGGTACTGTTATGTAATAACGTGTAAATGTAGACCTATGTAATAGGCTTTGTATATACAAATCTTATCTGTGTGCGTAGTTTTCGTTTACATCGCGGTTTATGTGCATTTATATCTTCAACTTCATTCTAACATATTGGCGGTCAGTTAAATTTAAGCAAAAGGGCCAAAGATACTGTCATTTATCTCTTTAGTCAAATACATTTTACACATAATTTTTTAATGGTGAGTGCAGTTACCAGAATGACTGAATAGCCTCGGTCTATATTTTGTTTTA
>JAVFBX010212740.1:0-11841 GCA_034783855.1 Mopalia kennerleyi
AAATAAAACGTACAAACAGATCAGCTTCCTGCACCCTTTAGCTCCAAGAACACCAGGGCAACAGAAAGTTCCTCTTTGCTCGCCTCTTACAATCGACCGAGGAAGCCGAGATAAAGCAAATAACTCTTGTTTTTTTTTAATGGAATTCGACAAGTAATAATTCAATAGGTCACTGCTATCCAAAGGTTATAATAAACAAGAAAGATCAGTTTTCTTTTAGTCTGTGATATCACAGGATTGTTATGTACCAGAGGGCCGTGACAAAACATAAAAATGAAGGTACTCGAATAGGCTGGATATAGAAATTTAATTTTAAACATTTATGTTTGGTGGACAATGCATGTCTTTATGTTTTACCATTCTTTTAAAAACTGATGTTCCCTGTTGTTCTCCCCAGATCTCCCGATGTAAAGTAGCGAGCTATATAGAACGTTTTATTTCGATGTCCACCATGGTTAAAGTCGACGCTGGGTAATCTAATCTTCCGATGAGATTGAGGCTTTTTGTATTATAACTTTTCGTGACATATTCGCCTTCATGTGATTATCTAGCGTAAATAGGCGAATTGTTAAGCCTTGTCACATCGAGTCTAGTTTAGGACAGGAGTAAATAGGTTCACACTTCCCCGTATCATTTACAAGCCTTGCTAATGACACTAGTATTCACATTGATATCAGGTCGTATTTGCTGTGGCTCCACCTGGTGGTTCTTCGGGGAGACGAAGCTCTCTACTCTTAATACAGCGACACACCGGCACTCATCAACCTGCCGGAGTCTTACGATCAGTGTACGAGGTACGTTATGATAAGGTTCCGTTCAGGAAGATGTCTTTCAAACTATTCAGCGTAGAAATGAGTAACAACTGATGATCTGATGTTGATCTACATCATATGTGAGAGAGGTCAGGTATGTTAGTATACGGGCACTCCTTCAATCCTATAAACATAGAAAACTGGCGCTTGGGGGTCGATTTTCATTAAACATTTTATTTGTAGTTAATGTCGTTATTTAAGTGAAACGACCCCTATGCTTAAGATGAACAAACCCGAAGCGCTTTATCCGGGATTTAGAAAAGGTGTTTTGTCATACTTTACCGAACTAATCAATACAAACAAATATTCAGAACAATTTAGTTAGCTGTATGTCAAACACTGACGAGTAAATTTTAACTGTTTCACCCAGAAAACAATTTGAGTTAGTGTGCGGTGCATTCAAAGCTGTACATAACAGACACGTTGATACGTCTAAGGGAGAAATTCTAAAGATATGGATAGTAATATGCTAGTTTGTGATTAACATGTTCGTTACAATTTTGCTAAAGGAAACACGCTTCTGGGTATAACTGAAAAGAAAAGAGACACCATAAAAATTAGTTATCTGCTGATTCACAATTCTCTGCCCCACTATATTCAATTATTAGGATGTAGCTCAGAGCAAAAGCTCCAGTGTGTTCATCAATTGCTATTTCATCTGAAACAACAGTAATAACAGTGAACTCGTGTTATAGTTAACCGGTTACTTCTGGTTTGACGTGTTTATTTAACTCCGTCGTGTATTTGATCGGGCCGTTGGCAACGGACAGTATCCTCAGATTCTGATGTACATTCGACTTATTTGTTGGTACTATTTTTTATTGAACAAGAAAGACTTGTGACTGGCCTCTATGACGCAGTTCTCTAGAATGTAGCCGGTAAGCTTTTCGACTCTGCGGTCAAAACTTGTTTTCATAGCTCGAAAAGGCAGATTTCTTGCATCATGGAAAGTTAATTATTTTCCATAAGTGTGAAAAACCTTGCATACTAAATTAAAGAACACAATTATGAAAATAATCAAACAAACGATTTGGATGCAGGCAGCGTGGCCATGTACTTCATACATGAATAACCGCTAAGGGCAAACAAAAGTCTGAAACAAAACATTATTATTATAATTTAAGGATATGGTGAACTGATAGTATTCCAATATCAATTTCAACAAGACGTTAGAGACATTAAACATTTATAAGTCCTCCTGTCTGAAAGAACTGATGAGGTTGTGTCCAGTGAAACCCCAGTCGTTTAGACCATCACCATGCCAACAGAATACTAGTCGTCACTTTGGCGTACATTTGTAGATTCCACCATTTTATCTGTGCACCTTTTTATCAGCATTTTAATTAAACTTCTGACGCGACTTTATAACCTGATATTTGTGTACAAACTTGAACTAAAAAAGTATATATTTCAATCCACTTAGACGAATTTAAGTTTTTCTGTTCCGTCACATGAATTTTCTTTGGAGACCGTGGGAGGCAAACCACTTTACATTAATTTAGAGAGAGACAGCTTGGTTCCGGCTGTTATATTAACCGAGAAATTACAAACACTATACAATGACGGGTAAATTATTCAATTCATTTCAAACATGTGGTGAATCGTTAACTCTGGATTCAAGTTGACAGTTAAAGCGCAATGAAATGCTATGAAAAGTCCTGTGAAGCAAAAAAAAAAAAAAAAAGGCGAACAAACGAAAATAATTTCCAATAATTGATTTTATGTTATGTTTGTTTTGTTTTGACATCATTTGCCTTCAACAGGACCTTTAACAGTTGTAACATACGTGGTCCGCCTAGACTTGCTTAACTGGTTTGGGTTTGAATTCCTTTTCATAGTTCTGGTGTGTATCATAATTACACGAATGTCGGACATACTGTGTCTATGTATAAACTACATGGGTCATAACGCCATTTACATGTACATGTTTGACCTTCACTACAGTTCACTGCGTGTATGACATTGTTTGCGTTCATCAAAAATGACGGGATTTGAGATAAAAAATACTTTAAGGCTCAATCCCCTGGCGCCCTCTGGCCAAGCGCAGTTTGTTTGAAGAGTAGCAATGCTGTCTTTACTTAGCGCTGGAGGAGAATTAACTTTCCAATATTATGAAAACGCTGCACAAATGGTTGTACTAGTGTCAATTATTGTTGGAATACACCGCCGTTATATCAGTGAAATACCCTAAAGCACGGGGTGAAACACCAATCAAGCAATCAATCGCGTGGCCAGTTGAATGTAAATTAGTCTTTATATATATCAAAACAAAACTTGAGCAACACAACGGCGGAAAACTGATGCATTTTGATTGGTTGATTAAGTCGTTATAACGAGATAGTTAGTCGTTATAACGAGTTGGTAAGTCGTTATAACGAGATAGTAAGTCGTTATAACGAGTTAGTATCTAGTTATAACGACTTAGGAGGTCGTTATAACGACTTGGTAGGTCGTTATAACGCCTTCGTAAGTCGTTGTAACGACTTACTATCTCGTTAATTGTATAGAACAAAATACTGTCCATATCCCTGTTACGACTCCGTATAAACTCTGGAAATATAGCTGCGGAATAGAAACGTGGTTTGATTATTTCAGTAGTTATTTTGAAACCAGTACACAAGATAGTTAAAGCGTTGCTACACTGACAACCTAACTGTTTAATTCTCATATGATGTAGGTGATTCCGACGTTTACCGTATAATGAATAATCATGCAAATAAATCCAACATAAATAAATAAATCTTCCTTGGCAGTTTTTATGAATTATTTGCCTAGAATTCTCAACTATCTGAAGAATTGTAAACAAAATGAAAGTTAGGCATACCCGCCCCATTGACGAAAGGGGGACCCAAATTATTAGATTTTTACATCAATTATATTCGCAAATACTTAACTGTGAAACCAGCTGGGAGTAGCCCTCTGTCTGACAGAGATGAGTTGTATTCTGAGAAATCGTTGTCTGAATACAAGAAAACTCTCATTGTAATTATAACACCGGTAATATAACCCTTGGCATTTGATGATGTGTCTCTTGAAGTCCTACAATGCAAGGTAATTTGTTCCTGAAGCGGACAATCTTACCTCAAGGAGTTGCTATGAGTAGAGGCAAACTCAAACAAATAGTAACGGATTTATTCTTTGGCCCAGCGTGGCTCATGAGTTATATGCCTAGAATTGTCAACCATTTATGCATTAACGATGAATTGTAACCGAGATGGCAGTTAGGCATAATCGCCCCAGTGTTGCAGGGGGGACCCAAGTATTTGATTTTCAGATCAACTAGAAAGAAACCTTTGGCAAATCGGGTGGATTCCGTATAGTAGGGATATCTGAAACCTCAGTGAACTTCAAGGCTGGGTATTCAGCAGTTGACATATATTTACGAATTGCGCATGTGTTCAAAGTCATCCGCGCAAAAGAAAAGATAAATCGTTTTGTTTGTAGCTTTTGCAGATTTCGCCAAACGTCAAAAGTTGTTTCATTAAAAGATCAGCTTAATTTTTTTTCTTTTGATAAAAAAGGAGTTTTCAAGAACTGGGACATTTGACACAGGTTGAGCATTGGTAGTATTTGCTATTAAGACCTTGAACAGCGTAATACATCGTCTAGATAATTAATCTAGATGAACAGTTTGTCTGGAGAAAAAATATAATCCAACATAAAGAAGAAAGTATTAACTTGAACAGATTCTGACAAAATTGAGCCACGCTGGACCAAAAATAAATTCCGTACTTTTTGTTTGAGTTTGCCTCTATTTATTTAATTATTTATTTAAATTCACCAGTGTACTAATAACAACATCTAGAAGTAAGATTGTCTGGAACAAATTAACTTGCATGGTAGAACTTCACGAGACACATCGTCAAATGCCAAGGGTTATATTCCCGGTGTTATAATTACAATGAAGGTTTTCATATACTCAGACAACGAATCTGCAGAATACAACTCATCTCTGTCAGATAGATGGCTGCTCCCAACTGGTTACAAAGTTAAATGACTTTCTTCCCAAAGGTTCCTAATCGCTAACTTCTACCAATATATCAATACAACCCACCCGTAACTATCCCAACGTAACCAAACGCCATGTTAGTGATTTCAACTACACATCTTGAGATAACAATATGCCAGTTTGTAGAAAACAAAATAATCGAAGCTGAAACTTAGAAACTGATGCCAACATCGCTGATTCCGTGACGCAAATTTCACTATAAGCGTTCGACGGAACAACAACATTTATTATGATATAACTACATAATGATACACAGCAGCTATTTCTTTCGATTGTGGTCTTTCTCACATCATGTATTGTTGTTGCACGGAGAGGTACAAATCTTTATATATAATTTTGTTTAAGACGTTCAAAACGAGAAATAGAAATCGATTCAGATTTTTAATTTTTTTAACCATGTAAGGTTAAACATGAGAGAGTCACAGAACGCAGTTGGCAATCATCATTTTTATCAGCACCAGCAAGATACATTTTTCGTCGTAGTTATTTTAATAAAATGCTTGCATAATTGTAAAAAAGACGACGGCCCATGGCTAAACATTGATATGAAGAAGAAAAAACATTGTGAAAGTTAACTGCAAGCTGACTAACATTTCTTTCCTCGGAATGTATTCAATTATTTAGGATGTAGCTCGAGGTACAAATATTAGGGTATTGCATACATGTAATGTGTAATTCATTCTGAGAAAACAGTGTGTCGATCAGTTAAAAATTCCCACGTAACTTGACCCGTCTTGTGTTACCATTATGTGATCGGACAAATGAAACAGAGGATACAATTAGACAGTAACTTTTGTCCCTTTACTGTAATCACAGAGTGGTGAATAAATGTACACATTCGCCATTATTTGCATGCGTTAGATCTGGACTATGTTATACACTATTGGGCAGCAAATAGAAAATGAAATGATATTAATAAAATCGACTAACCATGCTAAAACAAAATTAGTGTTCGGATCATTTCCGGTGTAAAGGCATGGAAATACCACCATCTGAATGCAGAGATGGTAAAGCCTTGAAACAAGGAAGATATGATACTCGATACGCATACAATACATTAGTCTGCATTAAGATAGTTTGATGCGTCTGTAAAAGCCCGACAAGTTAACAATGAATCGAATTAAAAAATCGACAGCCATTTAAACACGACTTGATTGCGTCAATAGGTTCTGTAATTGTAATTATGACACATGTTTTTCAAAGGTAGCATGCCATCTTCACAGAGGATTGGTTTGTTATTTTACTGTTAAAATTCACAATGCAGTAATGTGAGTAAAATGATGTTTGGCACGACGTTAAACACCAATCAAAGTCTATTAAGGGATTAAAACAGTGCATGCGTGTTTGTGAGAAAAACGGCTGCGATAAAAAAAAAACCGCGAGTCATAAAGACGGCTCCCGGACGAATGATGCAAGAGCGTGACTTTAGTATATATAAATGGAAGAGTTGACTATATGGGAAAGTATCGAGTTGAGTAATGGTCCATTTGAATAACATTTCGGCGGGAATGTGGCTTGCATGGTTTGGGACTTGAAATACAAATCAGTGCCTTTCAAAATAGTTAAAATAAATAATTACGTTTGTACACTAACTTGTTCAAACACATAACTCTTACTCGAAGTATGTTTATTTTGAAATTTAGGAAATAATAATTCAACTCGGTTATTGATGTCCAACGGTAAAAGTAAACATGACATTTAGCTTGCGTCTATGTTTTACCATTCTCCCTATTGTTCTTCCGGCACTTTCTGATGTAAAGTAATGAGCTGTATAGAATGTGTTATCACGCTGTCCACCATGGTTAAAGTCGAAGCTGGGTCCCCTGTAATCTAATCTTGCGATGAGCTTGAGGCTTTTTGTATTATAGCTTTTCGTGAAATAGTCGCCTTCATGAGATAAGCTGGCATAAATAGGTGAATTGTTAAGCCTTGTCACATGGAGCCTGGTTTAGGACAGGAGTAAATAGGTTCACACTTCCACTCATTATTTACAAGCCTTGTTAATGACACTAGTATTCACATTGATATCAGCTCCTATTTGCTCTGGCTACTCTTGATGGCTCTCAGGGGGGACCAAGCTCTCTACTCTTAATACAGCGACACACCGGCACTCATCAACCTGACCAAGTCCTAAGATCAGTGTAGGAGGTATGCTATCAGAAGGCTTCGTTCAGGAACATGTATTTCAAACTCAGTGATGGGTGTTAGTTGGCTGTCTGTCCTTACTTTGCACGAGGGGTATACACTATTTTCACAATATACTTCGTAAAAAAATTTAATGCTAATTAGTGTGGGTATGCCATTATTACAATTTCCTATATACGGCGTTAAACACCAATGTATAGTATAATGACTGGGGAACCCAATCAAGCCTGTGCACACAGAAAGATCGAGAGGTTGACATACACGTAGAACCCTAATGAGTCGGCTCCGGTACATAGGTACAGTAATTACCTTGAGCGTTCTAAACAGTTAATGAAAACATTATCTGATTCATGTTGGTATTTATTCACAAATAAACCGATAATAAGCGTTCTGGTCGTGTCCTAGATATTCAATGTAAAGCTTCCATCTTGGTACATATTGTTACCAATAAGTGTTAATGATAAATATAGTATTAAAAGAACGGATAATATAACATGGTGGGTATTTACTGTCAAACAACCCACAGTTTGTATACAGAGTGCTATATAGCCTTCATCTTGGTACACATGCCTTTACATATTACTCAAACGAACTATTCCTTTTGGTATTTGCAGATAAATAATCAAAACACATTTGTACTAATAGTCCTTTATATGTTTGCTGTAGAGCTTTCATCTTGGTACATACACGCTCAGATAGTTGCAGAAATCCTCTGAAATTGCTAAGTACAGTTGCGTCTGATTTGAACATCCTAGCCGTGTTAAATGTAAATCCCATGCACAGGTGCGATTTACTCATTCAATCATACATGTAAAACTGGCGTTAAACTGTAACTGTCGGACTGCTTTTCATTAAACACTTCTCTATTGTTTTCAAGGTAAACCAATCTCGCTTATTTTTAAAGTTATGGCTTTGTGCTTCGTGGTAGTTTTTGGTATAGCAATAGGTCCATGTTTCGTTTTAACCTTAGACCGGGATTAAGGAAAGGTGTTTTGGCGTACATTACGGAACTTATCGATAAAAAAGCATTCATAAACCTTTGATTAGCAATAAGTTAAACTCTAACGAGTAAACTTTACCTGCTTGGCTTAGAAAATCATTTGAGCGAGTGTTTAATACAGTTGTACTTGTATTTAACATAAGCATTGACACGTCTGCGGAGACTTTTGATTGGTCCATGGGTTATAGTAAATACATGTTTTGCTATAGGTAACAGGTTTCCGGCTAAAACTGATGAAACAAAACAACACCATAAAAGTTAACGATCAGCTGATTCTCATTCTCATCTTCCCCACTATATTCAATTATTAAGGACGCAGCTCAAACAAAAGTTCTACTGTGTTCATAAATTGCTATTTTATCTAATAACTAATCGTTAATAGCCTGGTACCGGTGTTATAGTTGACCAATAACTTCTGTGTTTGTGGCCAGGTGATGTTAACACTGCTGCGAAAGTCAAAATACATCAGTTTAAATTTCTGATGGAGACGACTTATGAGTAAAATATACTTTAAATTCTTAATTTAACCAGGTATGATCACTGTCAACCTGAATAGGACACAGGTGGTTAACAGCCAATAAAAGTCAAGACCAAGGTATGGGCTAAGCCCACTCTGTTCGCCAAAATCCAACAAACAAGCTGTGGCATTGCATACGCGAAACGGTCATAAATCACAATTAACAAACAACATCAATATCATTAACCTTACATTATCCTGGCCTTGATACTAAATTGACGTAATACCTTATACTTAAGCACACCGGCTTAACTATTTGACCTGTTTATTCCACCCCGACCTGTATTGTATCCAGCAGTTGACAACGGTCGTGTCAGCTTGTTTGATTGGAGTTTAACGCCGTACTTAGGTTATTTCACTCACATGACGGCGTGTCAACCCAATGGGTGAAGGAGACCACACTCGACGCCACTGGCAAATACAGAACAATCACGGGTGTAATACAAATACATAACAAACAAATCGGTGTTATGCTGGCCCTTAGTTCTCAGGAAGCCCCCTACACCCACGCGCCTTTCCCCACCAAATGCTGGCGTTCATTTTATTTGTGTTTGATTATGTCCTACAAAGAATACCATTGCTTTTGAGTGATGGGGGAGTTATGACACTGGTTAAAAACTTTTTCTGGATCATTACTGATTATGTTGCATCACCAAGTGGAGAATGTCGACACTATGTCATGTCAAATAGGAGAGATGGTGTATGTTCCCGAGTGTATGCTTTTTGATTGTGCCTGGTTCGGCCTACCCCCACCACTCTTCATACACCAACCCACATCCTTTGGGTAGCGGGTCCGATCTCCGGGAGCCAAAGCAGGCTGCTATCCCAGCAATCGGTGGAAGGTAGTTGGTTTCTGGTTTGTACCCAGTTGGGATCAATGATCTCTACTCCTGTTGATCTAAAATTGGATGAATATGTAAATAAATAAATTAATGACGATTGGGAACTAATCGTCAGATGTTTCCAAAAAAGGATTTTTGTATCTTTCAGGTTAACGAAATACAAACTATTCAAAACTTGTTGTAATGCATTTCTTGCAACATATCATATGTGGGCATGTTCATTCAGAACCTTACCAGTACATACATAATGTTTGTAAACCGGTGTCAATAACAGAACTACCAAAATAATATTTATGTGGAATGGAATTCATCAATTTTAAAAAAGAGTTCATTGAGTTGATAAATTTGAAGAAAACCCCCCAGATAATTCGCATCATCATTTTGTTTATATCTGTTCGGTAAATATCTTCCTAAACATATACTTCTATCATTTGTTAATGCTACGATTAATCAATGTAAATATAATGCATTTTTTTTATATTGACAATGTAATTATTCTACGCATTTTTATATATGTATGTGAAATATATTTACTGTATGCTATTTTTTATATTAAATTGATAAGTTATGCTCGACTTGCTTGAAAATAGGAGAATATCGAGCCTTTTTAATTAAGATCATAATATTTTTCTTGAATAACTAGTCTATAACACAAGCCCATATTGGTGATTATACAGTTATTTTGAAAAAAACTTTATCTAATCAGTTAAGTATGTGACTTTAACAATATATTTAAAGAGTTGAAAACCGATTTAGCATGACGGAAAGAGTTATTATTGTTTGAAATACCTTGAAAAATTTAAAACCCACAGTTTTAAATTTTAGGCCGACGGTCATAGTTCAATGGTTAGCCAGTCGGACTACTGACACTCCTTCAGTGTACCACTCACAGTTTTCGGTCCCCTTTTCAAACATAGGTATATGAAAGAGTCATCCGAGGGAGTCTCACCCGAAGGGGGCGATTTCATCACAGTTCAAGGTTATTTACATAGGCAAAGTGGGAAGTAGATAATCCTTTGTTATATAAGAGAGTACTGCGTTAAAACTAACCAAACAACAAATCCTTGCTCACATCTTAATTCCTAGCCTGGCATACATGCAAAATTATCATTATGTATGGACAGCCATGTTGTAACTGTCGGGAGCGGATAACTGGGAATCGATAATCCACTTCTGTCCTGAACATTTGTCTGTAATATCATACCGAAGCTGTTTATAACTTTAGGGGCGTGGCCCAAACTGCTATAGCACATTTTGAAGCAAACAAAACAACCCATACGTTTAGCGTCTGAATACTGTAATGACAAATCTGAGTGACTGTTAGATAAACACATTTTATTGTTGCTTCTCGGCCATGGACCCATTGTCGTTAAAATCATTCTTGATCGCATTTGGTCAATAAAGATGGAGTGTTACTGACGATACCATGAAGTAATGATGTCTCGCCGCCACGGTCTAGTAGATTAGAATCACTTTTCCCTTCGACCAGACAACGTAATGGGTATTTAAACGCTTCAGTACCCCACCCAATATTAATACAAATATTACGCCTTCTGAATATAGCAACTTCCCTCGAAACATGCTATGGTGCACGGTATAGCTCTACACAGGCCTGAGCTGCGTCCATTTGTATTGTTAACCCACCTTCGACGTCATTATCAACTAACAAAAACGATAAAGGACAATTTTAGAACGCTTCGTA
The DNA here is from genome assembly GCA_034783855.1 of Mopalia kennerleyi. Lineage (NCBI taxonomy): Eukaryota > Metazoa > Mollusca > Polyplacophora > Chitonida > Mopaliidae > Mopalia > Mopalia kennerleyi. The sequence goes on from JAVFBX010212740.1 coordinate 11,028, forward strand.
TTGCCATTTGGATAGAAGAAGGTCAGGGTAAAATGAAGCATTTTAGAATTGGAATCGAGGTGTTATATTGCATGTTAATAGTTTTGCTGAACCTTCAACATAGGTTTAAAGTATGTGTTTATCAAAAAGCAGGTTAACCGTTAAAGTCACTCAACTTTTATACCTAATTGATGGAAATTATTTTTGATATTTCTATAACCGTTCATACGGATCTAAAATGACAAATAACACAGGGTGATTTATCACTCACCGCTTTCGATTTTCTAAAATTGCTCCTCTGGGAAATTGAAACCTGGCGACAACGCGATTTTATTAGATTTAATGGATTTAGCACGGTAAACTATGAATCCATATCGGTCTTTTTTTCAGCTGTAAATTGGTCTGATCATTTTCACATTTGTACTGTCCACGAATGAGTCCGTTACTCGGAGCCTTTATGCCTATTACCAATGCAGAAGAAGTAGGGATAAAATATTGGAAGGCAATTTGAGATAAATTAGTAACGGTTTAACTGGAATAGAAAAGAATTAAGTTAAAGCCGATGTTCTGTCATTAAGATTAATGCACCATTGCATTCACCATTGTGAAGCGTTGAATGGTTAAATTTCAGACGTTGGAACTCGGAGATTTAGAGTAAAGACACACCAGAATGGACAATTGTCTCATTTATGAACGCCGATATAGAATTTATGTTTGGCATTGCTATTAAAACCGTCGCCATCTTTTCTCCATAGTATTGCCTCCATTGTGTTTTAAAGCTTTCGGCCCACATGCCGGGGCCTTTCTCAACTTGAGAGAGGCCCCGTCATGTGGG
>JAVFBX010212751.1:0-11840 GCA_034783855.1 Mopalia kennerleyi
ATCTTTCTCATATCCGTTAAGATATCTTGAGGTGTCTCTTGTACGAATATCCCTCAAATCTTTCTCATATCCGTTAACATATCTTGAGGCGTCTCTTGTACGAATATCCTTCAAATCTGTCTCATATCCGTTAAGATATCTTGAGGTGTCTCTTGTACGAATATCCCTCAAATCTTTTTCATATCCATCAAGATATCTGAAGGTGAATGGTTTGTTTGTTCGGAGTTTAACCTTGTATTCAAGGGAATCTCACTTATAGGCAGGGGTTATTATAGCCAAAAATTTATCATAAACTCAATTTGATATTGCCTAAAACTCAATATTTTTAGCGTGCATTTGTCGCGCAAAATGCACTTAAACTCAATTTTACTAACTTTTCATCGAAATTCCACTGTTAATTTTGAATTTATAGCTCGTCAGTGGCCAAAATAAGCCAAAACTCAATTTTTCAAACAAAACTGAATATCAAATTTAAGAAAAACTCAATTTGACGCTATTTTTCATCGGGGTATTCCCGATGAAAAAGTGTCTATAAAAACCCCTGATATTGGAGTGGGTTTTATAAAAATTATAATTAAAAAAATGTAAAAAAAAAAATGTAAAATACATTTTTTTACTTTAAGTTTTTGACCAGACATAGGATTTCACGAGACTGTGGGTCGCATGATTTTCCAGGGGTGTATACACCTATATCATGTTAAAGTTTTTAAGAATAACCTACCAGACATAAATACAGCAAGTAATCCAAAAATGGGGTTGATCAATATGGAGCAGATGGCAAAGCCCATGTGATCTTCAGTTTTCTTGTTAAGGTCTGGCAGCTCCTGTGCTATTGGCAGTATATAGGTGGAGTTTGTTTGAGTGTAGAAGGAGTAGAGACTGGGGTGACTGCCTGTCAAGCTGCCTGATTGTGAAGTCCATCTCCTGTCTTTGTCACTCATCTCATAGCCCTCCGGCCCATAGCTGTACTGGGACATTCTGGTACTCGCTGAAATCATAGGACATCAACTTTCACTTTTTACACATTTCATTTTTAAATTACTAAATAGTCATTTTATGTAAATAAAAAGTTAAGATACATTTTTGTCTCCATTCCCCTTAATGATATTTATGGCAGTAACATGACAATAAATAATGAAGAAGTGGATCCTCTGTCCATCAGACAGTTTTATCATAGAGTAATGATAAAGAAGTGAATCCTCTGTCCATCAGACAGTTTTATCATAGAGTAATGGTAAAGAAGTGGATCCTCTGTCCATCAGACAGTTTTATCATAGAGTAATGATAAAGAAGTGGATCCTCTCTCCATCAGTCAGTTTTATCATAGAGTAATGGTAAAGAAGTGGATCCTCTGTCCATCAGTCAGTTTTATCATAGAGTAGCCTAATGATAAAGAAGTGGATCCTCTGTCCATCATAGCAGGGTTGTCATTACCTTTTTATTTAGGAGGTGTTTCAGGAAAGTAGGAGGCAGAAAACAAAGGGCCGTGGGCCGCCTAGGCCCCGGTAGCTTTGAGGGTGCTAGAAGCCTGGAGATGCATTCTGAGCAGTTTTAGACCTAAAAAATCAGGTTCAATCTCTGACTTTTTCACTTTTTTAACATAAGTTTTGATTAAATAAATTGAAAATAAAAATGTAGAAAATTTAGTATTAAACACCAAACAATCAATCCTTTCATATTTCAGACTTAAAATTGTTATTTTACTAAAATGTTTACGATATAGTCTACGATATGCTAGAAGGTTAAAATCCTAATGTAAATTGGGATATTTAATTAAATTAATTTCTTACTGTCATAAATGTAAATTTATGCCTTGCATTTTTGTTTTAATTCAAAGTAATTACTGAAATTTACATTGCAGCATTGAGTTCCTTTTGGTTGTTTGGCTGTGGTTGTAAAGCCAAAGGCTTCTTATGCGTCCTTGGACATTCTGTCACAACAAGCTGCATGTATCTAGCCCTTTTAAATAATGTTACATCTGGTGGTATAGTCTATTCTTGTTAAATTACTTGAATTTATTCCAATTAACTCTCAACAGAGGACTATTTATTGACAAAGCGATTGTTTTGAACGGCTAGATGGCTAGAACGGCATCCTCATGTGCACCACGTGCATCGTACAACTAGTGGTCATTTTTTGTCATTAACTGGATAATATATCTATTGACTGGTATAATACAAGTCTACTAGATATCTCCTATACATATTACTTATATCGACACAAGTAGGCCCCCTATATAGTATAGGACTAACGTGTAGGCTAAAACAGAAATTTAGGCAATTACTGCCAATTAGGTAACAGCTTATTATCTATACATTGTATATCTGCAATCAACGTGTGTTATTTAGTTGCACATTTAACAATATAAAAGTGATTTGCCTCAGTGCTGTCACTGGGCCTGTTGAGTATTGTAATTTGCATGGTAACTTCAAGCATTATAGGCCTATACTACGTATGGGCCTATATTTAAATTATTTTATAGATCATCAATTCAACATTATCTTATTATTAAAGACACTGTCACTGCACGGGACCCACTATTTTTTTTAATGAAGAGCCAAAATCACAGCGTAACTCCCAAACTATTTCAAGCATTCAACATGGTGTCACTTCCTGTCTGACAAACCTGTTTGACCTATTTACGTGCAGGTGAAAACAAAACTGACGCTAACCAAATAACTATTAATAAATGCAAGAGGGTAAATTTTAAAACTCATCAAGCTATTTAACTTAATAGACTGGATTTGAATCGGGTAGGTATACACCGGGAAATGTATAGGTCTAATACTTACCTTTCAGAAAATAGGGCCAGGTGTGTTAAAAAGGTAAACTGAACTTGTTCTAAAACAGCGGGCTACAGGTTAATAACTCAAGACAAATCATGTTATAACCCAACGTAAAGTAATTTGCAGCGTTCTGGAAAATTGAAATATATACTTTTGCCTTTCGCTTACAAAACTCACCTCTCTGTAACTTTAGCTGAAGTATCTACATGAATTCTTTGATTGTTGTACCACTGCTGATCTAAATTATGTCGCCATTTTCAAGCCAGGTAACAGCTTTCACGCATGCGCACAGGTAATCCTTCGCTTTCAAGGGTATTTGTCACCTCCCGCTTAAGTCTACGGTGAGTCACAGACAAAACGAAAATGTTATAAAGACTATTTAGTTTTTATAAGCTCAGAAAAAGTAAAGAAGGAAAAGAACAACCGTAAAACAAAACTTTAAATAATATAATTAGACCATTTGGTAATTTAGGAGGCCCCTATATGATTATAGATTGACTATTTATTAACCGACAGCCAATAGCAAATTGTCAGTTCAGAGTTGTTTCCCTTAGTACAGGACAGGTAAGGTAGTTAAAATCTTTGTGGTAGATATTTTGCTGATGGGTTAATAATTTACTACTATTCTTAAAAAAAAAGCCACAACCCAATACTGTAGCGACGATTCGCTAGCTGATAATAAAAGGTATAGTTTCACGCACGGTATTTAAATAAAATATTATAGTATATTTTAATAGGAACATAACACAATTCTATGGATTTCAACTTCTATGTTTATTATCGGGCAACGTTTCCATATAATTGTGTTATGTTCCTGCTACTGCTTCTAAATGCCACTAAAACAAGTTATATTTTAATAGGGCCTATATATTATATTTGAATAGATTAATATTTTAAGTTAGTCTCAATGATAAATTTCAGGAATATACGGAATAGTTAAATTGCATTCGGACTTTATGCTTAGATATGATATACATAGGTCTATATTGAAAGACAAAAGCATTGTTTTGTAACGAAGGAATTAACACAGAGATGTATTTATAGGCCTACCGTACAAGATACCAAATTATAGCCTATTGACAATGAGTAATCCCATGAGCAAATAAATAAATTAAATTACAGTAACAAGTAAGCTGATAGGCTAGTATACTAGGCTATAGACAGGTAGGCCTATATGTAATTGAGGAGAGGTTGCATATACTGTGTGTACAAGGGAAAGCATAACACCATTAATAAGGATTTAGGCAAAATGCGGAAATATAAAAGTGTATATTCGTAAGTATTTTTTTTCGTTAACAGACTAGTGGGTAATGGGGTCCACTTATAACCTATATGCCGCCTGCTTTTTTTGTTTGAAATTGTGGTTTTAGGGTCACTTCCCGCGGCTGGTATGTATTTCGCGGCTTTCGAATCGCATGTCATTTTATTTCCCCTTTATATCAGTTATATTTGTTTTTCTTCGATCGTACTTCGTGACCATATTAAATATACAAAAATATATAGTAGAATAAAACAAAATATAAAACTGTTATTGTGATAAAAAAGCAATGTAACAATAGAAGACTAATAATAATATAGCCAAAAAGAAAAGAAAAAGAAAAACAATAAAAAAGGAAAAAGAAAAACCGTAGAAGAATTGTAAATATTTGCACGCTATTAACATAAGCTTAGCTGAGGATCTGTTATCTGCTATATATTTGTCTCATATTTTACACGCAAGGACCATTTTTTAATACCTTCTCTCCAGTGGCGGACATACAAGTGGTAGGGGTGTCAGCGGCTCGGGACTTTCCCGCCACCTTGAAGAACAGAAAAAAGTTAATAGCTAAGCTGTATTTTGAGCCACTTTGATGTTACCACACGGACGAGGAGCCTTGTACTATTACATTTAAATAAAACCTAACAATTTCAGGAAAAAGTGTATTCATTCATTCACATTTAGGCTAAAATAGATACACAAGAAAGTCCGACTTATCAAAGCTAGGCCTACATCTCACTTTCACATACATCATTTTTACCTTTAACTCACAGAGGTCAATTTGACATTTTAACGGAACTAACAGTGGTTTTAAATTTAAAAAAAAAATACTTTTTAATATTAATATATAATTATTATTATTATCACCTGCTTTATCTAAAACTGTATATGGTGTTGATCCAGTGATTGCATGATTTAATCACAATCCCTCTGTATTCGTTATTTATGTCAGAATAGTTTGGCATTTTTACGTCAATTCCATTTTTTCAGACTTCATAAAAAGTAAAATAAACCAACAATGTTTGACGAACAGCTATTCAATTCAACAGACGTTATACAAAAACAGATAAAAAGGGAGAGAACGTTGTTCAGATTGTGTCATTGGTATTGTATAAATTAAACGTACTGTGTCACAAACGCGAATATGTGATTGCTTTATGTCTTAGTTAAATACGTGTGATGTCACTTCCTGACAATTCCCTGTCGTTTTTAACAGTCACGTGGCAGAAAAAAACCCTATATAGGCATATCATGCAATACTGCATCACTGCCATAGCCGACTGTGTACATAACTTATAGACAAATATTATCTTAAATAATCTTCGCGATTAATATTACAAGACAAAAACGTATGAAGTTGCGAGTCTCATTATATTCAAGTAACATACCACCTGTTTTCTCGCAAATCTGACGACTTATTATCCGAGTACATGCATACATGGGGGTATAATTTGACGTCTTAAATAATGTAACAACAATTTCTTGGCCGCCAAAATAGAGAATTGGATCTTAAATTAACTCTATAAAAGTCTTAAAGTAGAGACTGATTTATTATATAATACCTTACTATAAAATACTATTTTGAAGACAATTCACTGACAAAATTATGCCAATTACGTGAACAATTTGTTAATCAAATCGAAACAGTTTATGAAACAGTATGTAAAACTCTATATATAACAATACTATTGTACACTAGCATATGTTCTGATTATCTGTACCGGATAGTCCATCGGTTGACCCATTCGTCCCAACATCGCAGTGATTTATACTGTTGAGCTTGCGTTTCTGCTCATTAGTTTCTTTTGTCTCCCCTGGATAATTAATGATTAAGAGATTTAAGGATACCATGTTCAATTAAGTTAGTCGTTCCGTCAGGTAATAAACTCCAGTTATTTTTTATAATTGATAAACTCCTAAGTCATAATGATTTGTCTACAATAGAGTCTTGTATACACAAGGTTTGTGTCATTAAATAAAAAGCAATATATACGTTATATTCGACACGAATGTATGCGGCGTCCCGCAGGTCAAGTGCTATGAAAGTAATATGAAAATTAAATGTTAAAGTTTGTGAGAAGGGAGAGAACTCTCGATCAATTTCAACCAGATGTATGTTTTTCCCAAGAGTAATGTTATGCCCATATTTATTGGTCCTAAAGTCTGCATAGCGATTCGAATCTCGACTATTTAGAGCAATGCTATTTTACTAACTTGGAGCTTTTTGTTTTCTTTAACCATTTTGTAACAAAATATATTTTTTAATGCTCAAAGCAACCCATTTAAATGCCTTGTTTCTAGCATACATAGGTTTATGTGTGATGGGTTAACTGTTCCACGCCTTCCGACTACTGTTAGCAGCCCAAGTTAACCATGTCAGCTGTTCATGTAGTCGATATGCTTTCACTATCAAATAGAAATGATAAATAGACGTTTCTCTTACATTTTCCCAATAAAAGTGAATATAAAGAAGTAAGATGAGCTTGAGCTGTCAGATGTGGAGTTTCCATTATCCGCTGAACCACATCTCGTAAAATGTCCGACCGTGTATATATTTTTCTGATCTAAATATCCGTAAGGTAGGGCCTACATATTAAAAAAAAGTGAGTTTGATAAATTTGAAGGGCAGAAAATCTCACGATTCAGGTTTGTAAACCTTAGACTACATTTTGCGTGTGGCTTTAGGCAATGGCCAAAATGAATAAATACATGGCCAAACTGTAGAAGCATGTCTTAGGTTATAGATATGTCTTAGAAAGTTATTGCTGAGGCGATAAAGCCTTTATCTGAGACCGCTAAAACCTGAATAATTTCTTAAAGAAAACATGTATGTTAAAACACGTGAAAGTCAGATGATATTTGTGTTCAGAAAAGTATGTTCTAGCGATATCAATATATTTAATATTTTTTACACGCTTATAAAGGATAGGAGTTGAATTTCATTAAAGTAAGTGAGCCACAATTGGGCACAACAAAAATACTGCGGTTGAAAAGAGCCAATACAAAAGCTGGCTTGCTAGAGGATAGTTTGTGCTCTAGTTTGTAAAATATTGGCTTAATTAACCCCCCCCCCCCAAAATATATGCTATAAGACGGGATCATTTATGGATCACAAGTTTTGTCTCAGTCCGTCAGTGTTGAGCCGGATTTTAACTCATTGTCGACTCACTCTCGGGTAAAATATCTACCTTTGGACCTTCCAGCGATTCTACTGATATAGCTCACTGCATGCTCCTGAATCCACTGTAGTAAAATTAAGCGATCCCCGGTCGAAACATATGTGCATCCGTTTTGGATCAAACTCCTATATATGAAGCTAAATAAATAACGTAAATTGTCGTACATGCAACTTGCATTGATAACTGATTTTTTCTATACAATTTCCTTACTTTGCATTAAAGATAAAATGGTTGAAATAACATGCACATTAAAGACATTATAATTACGATTGTGACTCTAAATTGAAGCTTGAGGCTCAAACAGCTTAAACCATTCCTCTGTGTTTTCTCACTTATAACCGTCCTCTGGACACTTGCCTATCATTATTAGGTTAGCTAAGATCATGTTTTCGGATATTACATACCTTGCTATAAGAGACCCGAGATATTTTGGGCGCTGCTCAAAAATCAAACATACCTTCTTAAAATGGTCATAATGTTTCCGGCGTCTGTGCATATCGCATCGACTTGTTACTTAATGATTGGTTTTAAGTGTTTTTTTTAAATCACATTTTAAAAATTCATATATGAATACGCACGCTGTTTTCATTATAATACCCTAAAAACAGTGTAATTAAGGAAAGGTTATCCACAATGATAATACAGCTTGTGTCCTTATCTGCATACACTCTAAGAAATAACGGTTCTTTGAGTTTTTTTTAGAAAAGCACATGGTTCCAACGCGGCAAAACGGTTCTTTTATAAGAAAGGGAGGAATACTTGGAACAGTTCACTTGCTGTGAAGATTCCATACCGAACCATAAGAGTCACACCAGAGTCATGACTGAAGAACCTTAAAGAGTTCCATCAGGGCCATACTTTTCTATGAGTGTACTCATTAGGTAAGTTCATAAACGTGAATCGGCCAATCAGAGACTAGCATAGGCTTTAAAAGTTTGAACTCAGACGAAATTAGCGTACTCACTTAACAGAAGGAAAAACACACCTCGTTTGTATTGCTTATATGATAAACTTTGTTAGCCAAACATATGGATGTCCAGTTTTCACTCAACTGAAATGTAGCTATAGATCGGAGTAAACAGAGTTTGAAAGCATAATTTATCAGATCGATGGCGCCGCCAAGTTTGACCAAACCAGTAGGCCTACACCTCTGCCACGATATATACGTTATTAGAAAACACAAAAAGTCTATCAAGTAGAAGTATGAAACCAGTATTTAGGCCTACATAGTCTCAACGGAATTGTAACTAGGCCATCGCTGAATTGGATGTGGAATCATGGGTAAATCATTCAACGTATATATTCTACCGCTGGACAAAGATTATATTTTACCTATTTAATAGGCGTCCGTAGATTCTTACAGTAAAACTGCGCGAAATGAACGAAATCCCCCATATCTTGCGCAATAATTCATATAGCACTATGGAGGTCCCCTGAAAGCCACAATGCTGTTGAGACTGGGTAATGACTGGTTTCATATATTTCTACTTGGTCGACTTCTGATAACACATTAAACGCAAGGCTGGAAATAGCTACAATAAACTCAAATAGTGTGGTCTTGCAACGTTAACACCAACAAACCAATCAAACAAACGAACAACAACAGAATGACCTGACGCCAAGTTTATAGTAGGAACCGTGGGATAACAATGTTCAACTAATGGATTTCCTGAACAGTAGTTTTGTTACTTATCGATTTATTGACAAATTAAGCACTGCCCCTATCCAATAGGATATTAATTCTGAGTAACGAGATCCAAGTTATTAACCCCAGGATGGAGTCGATAAGCGTGATATTTTGCCCACCTACGTTTGACGTACTAATGGCAACGGGATCTTATTTACCAACCAGGGACACTTTGGGGTCTCAAAATACATTTAAATTAGGCCTATATTTAACTCAATTGAGATACGACAAAACGGCGACAGGAAAAACGAATAGGCCTAACTAAAATCGGCAGAAATTATAAACTATTGATGATTGCACACGACTAGTAAAGATAAGGTTTTGTATTAAATATAAAAGGATAATATGGATCGATCAGTTACGTAACATACAGTTATACGTCTGGCTGACAGTTGATAAAAGAAATCAACGGCAACAACGTAACGGATGTTTTGTTGCCATGTGTCCTATTCTGAGTGCTATTTAACTAAAAGGTACAATAGTTCGATCTGTCCTGGTGCATATAGTTCTGAACGCTGATTCTTCTGTTTTCAATGTATTGTTTTGTCGTCATAAGTAATGAGTCCTCGAGTACCACGCAAGACACTTTAAAGCGATGTACAGGTAAATAATTAACTGTTAACAAATGCCAAAAGTTTGTCTTTATGTTTCTGTTTCAGCAGATAAAGGAATGTGCGATTTGTTTCATCGATGGAAATAGGTTTTAGGCTCGACCTTTAAACATTTAAAAGGGGTTTAAAGCGCAGGCAGTTAGGCCATATAGCTTTATACAGATTGTTCACTCTCGAGACGAAACCAAACAAAAACGCGATTTAAAAAGGAAGCATGGGAACTAGATAAAGGGTTTACAAATGAAATGATTCGATTTGTGCAAATGTGAGCAACCTAGAACACAGTTCGGCAATAGCTTTATACAAATTCTTAACTCTGAAGAGGAAACCAAACAGAAACGTTTAGAAAGAGAAGTCTGTTGGATTAAAACCCCCCAATCGATGTATCTACTGGGTTCTAACTGGAAACCAGGTAAATGGTCTAAACGAGAAATAAATCCATTCGTGCCAATATGACTAACTCAGTTTGCAAGTCTCCTGTTACAGGAATATCAAAAACTTGTACTTGAAATGTATACTCCTCAGTAATAGAGAAAGAGCAGCTCGGTTGGCATTTGCTATAACATAACCAGGAAGTGTTGATCAATTACAGAGGACGGTGGAGCGTTTGTTACCTCTTATGTAGAGAGGAGCAGAGGAGCGGATGGCCTGCTCCTCTATAATACTTAAGAAGGGTTGCTCTTTATTCAGTGATTTCAATGCAAATGATTAAGTCTAAAATATATGGTTGAGCTACTTCAACTTAACTTGTTCATCTTCTTCTCATGATCTATGTATTCGACTGTTCGTTTTGCCCATTCGGTGTCACTCGAAATAAGCCAGCTGTCAACATAAACGTTTGTAGAGGCAATCAACAATTTGCAGAAACCTGGGTAACCCTGCCGGTATAGATTGAATACTTTGGATATACGATTGTTGGATGATTAGGCTAGATTTAACTCTTAAACATATAGGACAAGTTGGTTAATACGCATTGTCTTGTATCTGCTCGTCGCTTTAAGTGTGCGTCGTCGATTAAGAACAACAGGTCAAAGTCTATGACGACAAAGCTTCTCGAAATCACTGGTTATAGATAATTCTCCCGAGGCAACACGGAAAAGAAGATTGTAGCATTAAAGGAGAAGGCAAGCGATTTTACAGTGGGTTTTGGTCGTTTTATAATAGTATTTTAGTAACATAACAGCCCTCAGATTAAGAAACTAAATAATATTATTCTAAGGTAGAACTAGAAGCCAGGAAGAAAGATTTAAGTAAAAGAACGGCAGTGAGTAGGCCTAGATGCGAATACCTATAGATTCGTATTATACAGTCAATATGCAGGCCTATTCGCACAGAAGACAAGCATTGGCATGGTGTAATGACCTGAAGTGTCAGATCGTAGCTAGGCCCCTATGATCTGAAAACGTAAAAATCAATACACAAATGCCCTCAACATGGAAAGGAAAGCTTAATTTAACAGGTGTTAACATGAATGGGGAACTAAAACTGTCCACTCAGTTTAGGCTATTTATCTGGGCTACCGTTACTGATACTGGGCCGGGGATCAGTGGAAAGCTCAGCGTCTTTATCTCGTGGTTGACTCGCTGAACCTGAGACAAAACGGCTCTGCCTACTTTTGTCATCTTCCTTAAACAAGTCTGATGTCTCCACGAAGTTCTCTCATACGCCTTGTCACACTTACCCCTTTTCAGCGGTCAGACTAAGATCAAAGCGAATTGAAAAAAAACGAAGAGACCAATCAAATACATCTGCCACTTTTCAAACAGTGTATTGTCTCTGTCGGAATATCATGTTACACCGCAGAGAAAGATTTTTTTTTTTCGAGTACGGACTCTAATTATGCGAATTTTTGGTTATCTGTTACAGCGCTATGTTACGGGGTGTCCTTATTATATTGAATGGCACGTATTTCAATGTTCGAACCTATATCAGAGGAATATAAGGCATCGTGCTACACGCTGCTGCACATTGTTGATTACTCAAACTATGAAGGATAACTCCTGCTTGTTTGACTACAATATGGCCTAAGTGTGACAAGGTGAGGAATAGAGTTTCACGCCAGGGCACACCTTGTCTCGAGAAGTTGACTTTCTGTCTGGCGTAGAAGTTGACTTTCTGTCTGGCGTCGAGACATCTCGCGCTTTGCAATATCCGAGCCTTTTGTTCTAACTCTAAGAAAATATGGTTCTAAAAGAGTTCTTCACGAGTAAATGAGGTTGTTCAAAGAACCTTCTTGATGGTAAATGGTTCTTCAGCAACCCCAAGGTTCTTTGTGGGCTGAAAAGGTTCTTTGTGGAAGAAAAGGGTTCTTTGCATGGC
>JAVFBX010212762.1:0-11839 GCA_034783855.1 Mopalia kennerleyi
AACAGAACGAAGTCCTGCCTCAATGTCGATATTTGTGTACATAGATTCTACGTCAAGTGTAACTAATATGACGTCTTAATCAATCTGAATTTCAGGTAATTTATTCAAAAAGTCCTGTATAAATACAGCAGGACTATGTTTTGATATTATTCAGCTGTAGATCAATCCAATTCCCTTTTTAAAGATACCAATCACCCAAATCAAACAAACAAACAAGTTATAAAAATACTAAAAAGTTTAATCATTTTTAAATTAATAAAAAGGTTCAATGTCATGTTGACCTATACATAACAGATTTTCAAATTTGTTGTGCTTGTAAAAGTAGCGCCCCTTCGTCACTTCCTGGTAAGACAGTAATGATGCGTGTTTATCCCAAAGCTCCCAGTCGACCTTAAAACCATATATGGTACAGTTGGTACTTGATGTTTACATGCAATCTCCCTTCTTTAATATATATATATATATATATTAAAAGATATAGGGTTGTTCTTTATTATCACTCACTTCTTTTATTTTATTGAAAAAAGTGTAAAAGGATTTTTTTTATGATAGAATTAAAATCGTGAAGAAACGTAAGTTAGATGCATGTAAATAGTGCATACTAATCGGTACTGTAAATATTTGCTACTGCAATATACTAAATGCATGATGTATGTGTTATAAGAACACTCTAACCGTCCAACACTAAAAACTTTTATATTTCAAATTTGTTTACGTTGACTTATTGACCTTTGTTGGTATATATACTTAATGTAAGCAAAAATGTCCTTGATTCGGCGACAGGTGGCCAGGTTTAGATAGTTAATCATGCACTATTTGTAAGCATTTGTGTACCACAAAAGACCCGATATATTTTTTTTATTTTTTATTTATTTGAATTGAACTCTTAAATTTTTTTTACTACATCCCTCGACATTGTTGATAATCTACAAGTATTCATAGCGTGCGTTGTGTTCAATTCCCGTTTCATACAATGGTTTATTTCACAATATTATAGTTTAACAAAACCCACCGAATGGGAACAAATCGGCATAATGTCATTACATACAGGAATAAAAATATTGATTTTGTTTTTTAAATATATTTACGAGTCGAATTTTCACTATTTGATCTCACTTTTAAATTATTTACTTTTGACACAATATTAAAAAATAATATTTAAAAAATGATGACTTTATCGTTTTTTGGTTAAATATTTTCACAGATAAATTATATTGAACGGTTCATTTAGGTTTATATATCATGATCAATTAACATGTAAAATAATTAAATAACAGAGGAATGAAATCAGAATAAAAACAATTAAATTATGACGTTAATTACAAAAGAATTATACACCATAAAACGATAAAACACAATTTTTCTAAAATTATGTATTAAAAAATTAATGCAATAGATAAAAGTCTATTTCGCCTTCTCATTCTAAAAAAAAACATGTTGTTTATTGAATTTATTGGGAGTAATCTTAAAACAATCCGGAGTTGAATAATTTACACACGTTAAGGCTGTTTTCTCAGCTTTCATTTTTCCTGATTTTTATCATTTAGATCGTTTATATCTCCTATAAACTATTTGCCCCAATTCTTTGAAATTAACCACAGACAATCTTGATGCCATTATTAAGTTTGTATGTATTGATTTTCGTTTTAAAGATATTTAGCAATATATCTTTCATCTTAATAGCGGAAAACTAAATTCCAAGTTGATCGGTGAATTTGTTCTCAAGCTACATGTATCATGTTCACAAAGCATAGGAATGAATTGTCAAGTCATACAATGGTGGCCGTTTCGTTTGAGCGAATTTGGTGAAATGTAATTAAAGTTTAAAGTTAATCCGTGAATTTGTTACAGATTTATCTAGTTCACAATATATACATATATCATATATGGATCTTATTCAATTATGCAATGGCTGCCATTTTGTTTTACGTAATGTGGAGAAATGAAATCTTATCCTTTACCTTGATAGGATGATACTACACTACACGTTTCAAGTTATTCAGTGAATGTGTTTTTAGATTATCAGGTTAACAACAGATAGGGATGCATATTGAGAAGTGATGCCATGGCTGTCATATTGGTTTGAGCCGTGAAGTTATTCTAGGCTTATTGTCTTCACATCACATACAGGTATGAACATCCTAAAATTATGCAATAATTGCTACTTTGTTTTACGGAATGCAATCACACCCGTAACCAGAGTTGTCGTTCGTGTTGTCGGAATTAACCAATAGTGTAAGCAGATGAATTTATGCTGCGGTCCGGTCTTCTGGAATTGGATTGAAAAGATGGCGGACAATTCGCTAGTCAACGTGGGTTACAATGCGAATTCGGCTAAGTACAAGCTTGGCGACGTTAAGTTGAGTATTAAATCTAGCGAGAAGCTGCACGAGAGACTCCTGCATAAAGTTACATAAAGAAGGAAACGCGTCTGTATAGTTTTTGTATTCGTTTTTGTGCATTTAGTAAGGTTTTGAAAATGATAAGGGAAGACCTAGATGTGAAACATGTAGATCTTATAGTTATTAGGCTAGGTTTAGTAGTAACTCTAATCCAGTTCTAAGAAATCATGTGCAGTCTTACCCGACGGACATGCCACTCAACTTGACATTTTTCTGGGGGATTTTTTATTGCAAATTCGCTCAATTTTATTGCAGCCCAAAATTGTAACAAGAGATTTTTATGCAAATTACCTATCTAGCGGCCATAATTTGTAATCGTCTACTTTTTCTTGAAGCCAGAACGAGGCTTGACTTATTGAATTTGGTCATACATTTATCAGCCATTCCCAGGAACCACTTGAGGTTTGAAGTTCAAAATTCCTAGTATATAGGTTCTCGTACTATTGAGTAGGCATCTGATCAATCGTTACAGCTATACGTTTGACACACCCTATTCTATGTGTAACGCGTTCAGTGAAAAATTGCTGATTGACGAACACAAAGCCAATTATATCATTGATCTATGGGATTCACCAGTGTAATAACATCATTCATGTGTTTAATAATTAATTTTAGCCCATACTTGCGCGAATTTCAATGTACACGTACTACAGCCATGGAGTATTCTCCACATGTGGGATACAGCTTTCTCGCGCTTTGATATGTTACTTTCTGTTCATTGCATGGTACAATTCAACCAATGAAAGGCTACAACTTACACAACGCATTCGTGCTATCGGCTTAACCTCGCGAGGTTCTTGTCACTAGCTGTGATATCGTCACTAGCTGTGATATCGTCACTAGCTGTGATATCGTCACTAGATTTGATATCAGCACTAGCTGTGTTATCGCCACTAGCTGTGATATCATCACAAGCTGTGATATCGTCACAAGCTGTGATATCGTCAGTAGCATTGATATCGTCACTAGTTGTGATATCGTCACTAGCTGTGATATCGTCAAAGCGCTCGGCTGTGATAGATGTAATCAGAGTGTAATTTTGTTGACAAATAATAGTATATGGACAAATCAGATTTGATATATAAAATGAGTTTCTCCAATCATAGTTGGGATAACGGAGGGGCGTCCTCTTCTTCCACAAGGAGTGAGGGTAAAACTTTAGGCATCATTCTCGGCGGTTCTATGTCCGGGTCACATCGATAGACGGTAAAATCGGTGACACCTTTCAGTCGTAAATAATCCTCGTCAAGCAGTGCTTTCCCATTAATCCTACAAACATTAATATACACTTATAATTTAAGATAAACAATGGATTGGACAACAAAACAAACGATTAGTTTCCAAAGCGACGCAACGCTGTAATCCCACTGTTACAATTAATGACTATAAAGGTCCCCTGAATTCCCAAGGACACAACCTCCACTGAAAAGGCTCTAATGTAAAATTTCCGAACAATGAGGCATACTTTTCAGTTCAAGGGATGTTCTACTAAATAAAATAATTTACTTCGTGCTATAGAAAGCACATCCTGAGAAATTAAAACTATATTAAGTACCAAAACTGTGCTGTATTTTTTTTCAATCGACATTAAGTCTCAAAGTCTTAAATGGATCTTATATATTACGTATTTCCGTAATATATAACCGAAATGGCTCTAATGGAAATTCCCAAACAATGAGGCAGGCTTTTTTCAGTTCAAGGGATATTCTACTAAATAAAATAATTCGACATTAATTCAATTTGCAATAAGTCTCAAAATCTTAAGTGGATCTTCAAAAAGTTCTACTTCCTTATAATAGACTACTTACAAGTCTGTATTGGATTCCTCGGAGATTTGGAGACAAGCATCTGCGAAGACGTGGGCATTTCTCATTAGCCGATTGGGCACTTCTAAAACATTTGTAACATGGGACTGTATCGTTGTGGCCGGCCAAAGACCCGATATTGTCACGCCTTAAACAAAAGTAATACACAGAGACATAAAGACTGTTTGTTTGATTATGAGTTAGGATTTGTTTCACTCACACGACAGCGTAACAACCCAATGGGAGAAGGAAACTACCCTCGGAATCACTGGCAACAAACAAATACAGGACAGGATAAATACACGACCTAACGAAGGCATCACAAACAGGTCACCTTCCTGTTCCTCTTAAGCTGAGCGAGCACCAGGGTAACAGGGAGCTCACTCTATCCACCCACTAAAGACACACACACATAAAGACAGACAGACAGACAGATGCTGCTATGTTTTGTACAAAAAGAGCCAGACTGCTGTTGGGTTTGTTTGCTGGATTGGGATAGTGATGATATGCCGTACCTAATGTTATTTCGACCAGATAACGCGTGCCGGCCTAATGGGTGCGAGAAACCAGCCTCAACGTCATAGGCAACAAATTCAACGCAGAGTATTAACAAGAGACATACAAAGACATCACAAAACAGATGGGTTTAGTTTCGTTATGCCCTATAGCTCAGAGAGCACCAAGGCAATAGGCTGCTACCTCCTAATCTCTTAATAATTGTTTTTTTTCTTTCAAAATACATACAGAAATGAATAACGCAAATTCCCAATAGCTGCCGTATTGTTTTCCTGGACTTTTGTGTAAATAGAGGTTTTGAGTTCAAGGTATCATGTTCAGAATAAAGTTTGAGGGTGATCCGTGTTTTTCAAATCATCACACGAACATTAAAAATGTTATTAACATTGATTTTACATACGGGTATATTATACACATACTGCATGTTTGCGAATGGTACATCATGATTTGTGGGCTCAGGCATTTGATAAACATCAATTCGAGAGTGGAAAATTCATGATGTTTCAGTAGCAAATATGCAGTTCTTGTTTTGTTATGCCGAACGTAATCGTTCTGATGTTTGGGACAATATATAGTCAGTGGTAAACATTAGCATAATAGACTGACATTGTAACCCTCTATGAAGCCGTGCAGCCTCTGCTGAGAAGGCGGGTTGACGTCATTCTAAATGTTATTCCCGGACCTACCTGCGGCGATTCCAGCTCTAAGGTATCACCGAGCCATCTTGTCTGGCTTTTGATATTTCGGAAACCAGCTTTCATCACGCAGTGATACTCGTCGCACCACAGCGTGGATGGACTTTACAATACTTTGTAGACCACAACAGGTGTTTGTGCTGTTTGTGCTAGAAATATATATAGTTTGGTTCAGGTTTTGTCGCATTTACTTGTTAAATGAGTAAGACTCACCCGTACAGATCAATAAACACCGTATATGTTCTTTCTGTCATATAACCACGTGTATAAATAGTTTAAAAACCTCCAAATGGCAAGTTACATGCCTGAAGTCAGGAACTATGTTGTTTAAATTTTTAATTTCCGTGGATTTATCAAGTTTGGGATTTGGCAAATCTTGGAGTATTTTATTTCCACACTTGATTGTGAATTAAATTCTGGCGAATGTATGGTGTAAACTTCTTTTAATAAAAATGCCGAAAATTATGGGATAAGCAGCGATAAGATGGCTCGACGAAATCTCAAGGTAGGAACACGAATAACGTTTATAGGGTGGACGTCTATTTACTGAAGAACCCTTTAACGTGCGCCACGAGGAGAAAAATTGGACAGAAAGAAGAATAATTTCCAATGTCCCACGCTCCATCAACTTCTCAAGACAAGGTGTGTCCTGCCTTGAAACACGATTGCATATTACTGGTCAGACAAGGAGGAGTTATCTCCCCTCGTTCGTGTAGTCGACAATGTGCAGTCAGACAAGGAGGAGTTATCTCCCTTCGCTCGTGTAGTCGGCAATGTGCAGTCAGACAAGGAAGAGTTATCTCCACTCGTTCGTGTTGTCGGCAATGTGCAGTCAGACAAGGTCGAGTTATCTCCACTCGTTCGTGTAGTCGGCAATGTACAGTCAGACAAGGGGGGGTTATCTCCACTCGTTCGTGTAGTCGGCAATGTGCAGTCAGACAAGGAGGAGTTATCTCCCCTCGCTCGTGTAGTCGGCAATGTGCAGTCAGACAAGGATTTGTTTGTTTGTTTGTTTGATTGGTGTTTAATGTCGTACTGTCAGACAAGGAAGAGTTATCTCCACTCGTTCGTGTAGTCGGCAATGTGCAGTCAGACAAGGTGGAGTTATCTCCACTCGTTCGTGTAGTCGGCAATGTACAGTCAGACAAGGGGGAGTTATCTCCACTCGTTCGTGTAGTCGGCAATGTGCAGTCAGACAAGGAGGAGTTATCTCCCCTCGCTTGTGTAGTCGGCAATGTTGGTAAGTGTTGCAAGGCTGAAGAAAGAACTTGGATGGAGACATCATAATTGTGTAGGGAAGGTGACTGTTGCCAGGATGTGTAATAACTTAAAACTGATATGCTTTAATCCACAATCACATCGTTCTGCCGGCATTGTATACATATAGTTCACTTTAATGTAGTCTATAGGTATCCACCCTGTTGTTTATATGCGCCCTTGGTAAAACTTACATACAAACAACATAAAACTACAGACATTTCTATCATGCATATAATGGTAATAACTGAGAGACTATTTGTCTCAATCTTAAATAGAATCTATTCTACTTTCCATTTTGTAACCATGAAGTACCATCTAACTTCTCAACGCTGACTGAGAACTTTTGGATAAACCCGCCCAATCACGCTCTTACCGAAACGGCGCCCTAGTTTAAGCCAGCTGCTTCAGAATTTGAAAATGTGTAATGTGGGTCAACCTTTAATGGAACAAATTTTGATAAAAGAAAAATGATATTTGTTAGTATCTTTCAAAAAGGAATTGCATTGATCTACAGTTGTATGGCATCATAGCATAGTCCCGGTGTATTTATACAGCTGTAATTTTTGGCTACGACTGCACAATTTACGCCGTTGTAGCGAATATCACTACATTCAAAATGGTCCTGGTTTATGACCAAGCGAGCTGTACGTAGGGCATGGAGGTGAGACGGCTTCCGGTTTTAATCACATGTTGTAGTTTTTGAAGTCTCATCTAGTACAAATTCTCTCTCGAGAATACGATTTATATTTACCTGTGTCTTTTAACTCATGAGCCAATCCATGAACTAACACCGTCATGCCAACTTTACTTAAAGAGTACGTCACCTTCCCGCGGAAAAATCTGAAAATAACAAATCACATTTATTGCTCTGAATAAGCACAGTTTCATTCCCATCTCACTCCTCGCGATCAGAAGAGTGTGGGAACCTTGTACATTATGTCCGTTATAAGCGTTCCTGTTCAGAGTCCGGTGTTGTATGAAGTTACATTATCATCGATGGAATAAGGGTAACAAAGAAAGATACCTTCCCGGCTTCAACCATATAGCAGAATCTGCGCCGTCTTTATTCCGGAAAACATTGGAAATAGTGCACATGCGTTTCCAAAACGTTCCGGACCAATGAACCTTCAGACTATGTTAAACCATCAATGTATTATAGGCCTTGTGAATAATGAACCTACACACCAGTGGGGAGAATACAACAAGCTAACTCCAACCATGCAACGGCCTTAAACTGTTTGTTTATTTGATTGCGTTTTAACGCCGTACTTGAGCTTATTTCACTTACATTACAGCGTGTCGGTCCAAATGGCTGAAGGAAACCATTTGACGCTATTGGTAACAAATAAAGACAACAAATACAGTACAGCCACAATCACAAACAGATAGGCTTCACATCGCCCTTTAGCTCTGAGAGCACAAGGTGCCAGTTGCTCGAACGACGATTAGCTATTACCAGCGTCAAAAAAGTTGAATCACTTCAACTCACATTTTCTTCGAAGCGAACCACCGAGAAACATCATCACGTGATAGATAATTGAACAGCACATGTATTTGGAAAAAATATTTCGTTTAGCCGGAAACCGCATTTAATTTTTTTTTACAAATATCTAAACGCGACGTCACTTAGGTCCAATTCACACTGGTGGAAACATTTCATTCCTTTGACATTGGATAAACTCGCTCAGACAATAAGGTCACAATCGAAGGAGTATTCTCACATTATGATTTGTACTTACGACTTGGCAACAATTTAATTGGTGGAGAAAAAATACGATAGTCGCCCAATGAAAATTTCACAAATAAGAGGAATTCCCTGAAATCGTTACCACAGAACGCGCCATGAGAATATACATTGAAGGCGCATCCTCACGGTGCGATTTGTAGTAACGATTTCAAGGGAATTCCGTTATTTGCGAGTTTTGATTGGTTGACTGTTTCGTTCTTTTGTATCGTCCAATCAAGATGCAGCAAATCAGGGGAATCCCCTGTAGTCGTTTCTACAAATCGTACCGTGAAAATGCACCTTTATGGAATTTCCTCAATGGCAGTGTCTCTCTGTCATATGGTGAATTCCATATCGACTGTAACAACATCAGATTGGCTGAAGACATCTGCGGTCCTATTGTTCTATCCAACCGATATGCAACATACGGGTATGCCTATACATCAACAACCATCCAAACTGAACGAAGTTACCCATCCAATTGCACTGGCTCTAAATAATCACTGGGCACAAATTAGGATATGGACATCACAAATAAGACAAGCATATAAATTTGGAATCAGAGACGCTAAAAAAAATAGGTTAACCACAATTAAAATGACTGGGGAGACAGGACCAGAAATATGAGGCGATGCTAATCAGTGCATAAGCATAGGGTTTGGATTCCTGTCGCCCTTAGCTTAGGCAACACCAAGTTACAGAGCTCTAACCAAATAACGGAGAAACCTGCATGGTTGAATTTAACATTTAGTTCAATAGTTATACAATTTCTGGATAACCACTTCTTGTTTGGTGTTCTATCACAAAACAAGAAGTGGTTATCCAGAAATTGTATAACTATGTTACCCCACTTCTAAATGTCGTTCAAAACTTACATTTAGTTCAATGTTTGACAAGTTTCATGAATTAGTTTCTCACCTGTTGTATATCGGCGGACAGACGAGCACAATTCGACCGCTCTTTCTCTCCAGAAAATAAGGCAGTAATTCCTGGACAGTTGCGTATGCTCCTCGTAGGTTAACCTCGTGCATTAAGTCAAAGCGTTTTAGTGGAGCGTCTTGCACTTTCAACCACGCAATAGCACCAGCGTTGTACACCACAGTGTCGAGTCCGCCGAATGTCTTTATACAATCTTGAATAGCGGATTTGATCTGATCCACATCTCTCACGTTGCACACGAGTGGCTTTGCCTTGCCTCCAGCGGCCTCGATTTCCTCAGCCACTGTGTAGATTGACCCGGGCAGGTCGGGACTGGAGGTTGTCGTCTTCGCCGAAACACCAACTTGATAACCATTCTTAGCGAAGGTTACCGCGATTTGCCGCCCAATGCCTCTTGAAGCACCAATGATGAGGGCAGACTTCATCGTCAGTTCATATTAAAGCTCACCAATCCACTGCCGGGAAAAATTAGAACCAAAATATCACCAGTAAATACATCCTCTGTTCAATGGTTACCGCCAAGCATTGCAGCTAGCCGTTTCAACACATCTGGCTTAATCGGGAATTTCATTCTCTGTGCATTCATTTATATAAATATAAATCCTTTGACTAATGATTACCGCCAAGCTGCTTTTATTCTTCATGAGTTGCATTGTGTTTGCCTTTATTTTACTTGTGTACAATTCGTTTTGACATACGTTAAGGATACTCAAAAATGAGTCAAACTAGTGAAATTTGAACATTATATAACTTTATCTAAAAAACGAAAAAAGATATTAAAAATCTGAATTACCGATTTTTATATATGATGAGATGAACTGTGCAAAAAATCAGTTCTGTAAGTATAATAACGGCGGAGGAGTAGGCATTTTTCCAAGTACCGTACAATGAAAAATGAAAGCAGAGAAAACAGGTAAAATGTATTTGTGATCAATTTTACGACAGGTTTACCTCTTTTATGCTCAGTTCTTTGAAAAAATTCAATCTTTTTTTTTCACAATTTTTTTATAATATCGAATTGACCCATTTAATGTATGTTTCGCAAATAATTATGTATATATATTGTGAAATATACCAATTTTTCTATAAAACTGACAAGAGTTGACCGTGTCAAATGTTAGTTGGATTCTATTCAAGCTGTGATCAATCTCTTAATAGTCTAACACCAATCAACCACATGTGGCGTCAGCGAATAAGTGCTCAATAAACAATACACGGAAACTGTTGATACGCTTATATGAACAGCGGGCAGACTGTTAATCCTCTCCGGGTAGCTACATGTATTTAATTGATTGTCCAAACACCACCTTTGTAAAAAATGTAGTTTTATCATCAAAATTGAAGGTCTTCAAATTCAAATTTTGCTATCGAGTTTGCTCTAGGATAAAGATGATTATCTCAACTTTTTGAATATGCAATAATAATAAAATCGCAAATTTTGAGCTGAGGGGAGGGGTTAGAGTATCCTTAAATACTATCATTAAATTTGTTAAAATCTTAACACATATGCTAAGTTTTTTTTACATAATAATAAGCATTTTCACATCTGTAAAATAAACGGTTATTCACATTTGAAGACAATGCATGTAATTCTTTTCCACAAATATGCAAATTCTTTTTACATTTGTAAAATAGACTTTATTTCAACAACACTGCAAATCCTTTTTACATATGTAAAATAGCGACTTTATTTCAACAAATATGCAAATCTTTTTTACACGTGTAAAATAAAGATAGTCGCTTTCAAATAACATGTAATTAACTGTCTCTATTGGCACAGAGACGGCCAGGGAGCGATGTAGCTGTTCTGAAGATATGATAATCATTATAACAGGGTCAACTATCATCAAAAAACACCATGGGAACAGGTTCTGTTAATTTATTCCAAATGGATTGTTTATTGGTTTGTTTGATTGGGGTTTAACGTCGTACTTAAGGGTATTTCTCTTATATGACAACGGTTTGTCCACTTGAACCACTTCACACTAATCCTTGCCCTATTATGGTGGAAAACCGAGGGGAAACCTTGTTAGAAGCACCACCGCGATTGCCGGAGCCACATCTTGTGACTCACACATATACCTGTGGGTCGAGAGACGGCCTTGATCCCGTGAACGGTATACATGCGCACTCACTAACCACTACGCCACGGCCCGTATTCCAAATGGAAGCATAAGAGACAATAACTGTTTGGATTATTGGTGATTAACGCCTTAAATAAGTTTATTTGTCTCATGAACGGCGAAATGTTAAGGCTCAAGCGAACGCCTTCGATCAAAAAGATACACTCTTTCGCCCAAAAGGGTGTGTTCTTTTTATTTTTGTCCCTAGCTGGTGACTTAGTTTTATCTCATGCTATAGGTAAACTCACACAAATTAGTTTCTATATAGGTCTTTATTAATCTCCAGTTGTTATGGGTAATCTAGTAGTATATCTACAGACATCTCGACACCCGGCACTGGCCATGTCTATCAGGGAATATGTAATAAATATAT
>JAVFBX010212773.1:0-11839 GCA_034783855.1 Mopalia kennerleyi
TGATTGATGGATTGATTGATTGATTGATTGATTGATTGATTGATTGATTGATTGATTGATTGATTGATTGATTGATTCATCGATTGATTGATGGATGTTCAACGGCGTTCTTAAGAGTTTTCCACCCACATGCCGTAGATGTACACCGATAGTGAGTGACACAGTAGCACAACCGTTAAAGTGTCCCCTTACTCCACTGTTCAGTGAAGACATCCTGACAACGCTCACAAAATACCGTCGTCGTCAGAGGATCTTAAAATATTAGATCAAACATCATAGCTGGTTTGTCAGAACATCTTCGGCTTTTAAAGGATTGGTACAATTTTTACCAGTATTGTATATCAATATTGTGGCAAATATAACAGTTGGCGTAACATTGAAAATACATATGATAAAAACTACTCAGAGGAATTCTCACAGATGTGTCTCAATTCACGACCTCAACTAGACCTGATTCTCGAGTTGTCATAGTAAGCGTTAGGCAGTAGGTTACAAGCACAGTCATGTAATCCCTACAAACCACTTTAGGAACACTAATGTTTCAACTGAGAAAAGACTTGACATTTCACATTTGATGTTTATTTTTTAATGTGGGCACTATGATGCCTGTAATGGTGTTTAATACATTGCTAACTAACACAAAAATGACTTTTGAATTAATTATAATATACGGCTTCATACTGAGTAAAAGAGTTGTATGAGTATTAACATTGCACTTATCACAGTAATTAACTCAATGTGGGTATGGTAATTGATACCGTGATGAATATCAACAGACATGATTATTATAGTTGTATTCGAAATAATGGTTACAGGGATAGTTGTCACTATTTTAACGTCAATACAATTATGCTAGTATGAAAGTCTTACTATTATTACTCCTAGGATTATTTTAAATCAAATTTATAATGTGACTTCCTATGTGAGACACTGTTATGGAAAATCATGGTTTGTATTTCACATGATCTCTATGTCAGAGGATGTGACCAGAACAGATAAAGCTGAACAGCCGTAATACAAGGGATATAGGTTTGAAGCGGACTTTGAATACCAATCGAACAATAAATGTTACAAATAACCTGGGATATAGTATACTATATCCCAGAAATAACCAACAGAATCTTGGTGGTAGGTATTACGGCTATTTACATGTTGATACACTTAGTCTAAGTCCAACTCATCATCAAGAAATTTTAAATATGAATTTTCATATCAATTTCAGAAATATATACACAATCCAGCTCTATAAAGGCTCAAATATAAATAGCAGTTTATTTAAGATTTATTGAATAAAAGTGTATGTCATGATTTTATATATATTAAATCAGAAGTCTATATTATTTAGAAGTACACAACTGCTATATAGATAAGCTAACCGGCATTGGGGACCGAGTCCCCTGCTTTAACGTATCATGTGACATAGCACGCAAGAACATTCCGAGAAACGCAACTTTAAAAAAGATCGCATTATTGGAAACCTCTGGCGTTAAACGATCATATTGTGGATTAGTGAACGAAACGCATTTACCCGGTACAATATATGCCTGTTAAATAGCCTATAAACGGCAACTAATTCGACAAATCTTAAGGCAGTCGTCCATACGAAAACAACTGCTATACGCAGTGGCTGATCAGGGAAGAAACTGCCCAGAGTTTATCACAACTGAACAGGCACATGTCTGAAATGTGACGTCACCGTTTCTTGTTGGTCTACAATGCCGTGGACATTACTATATGGCAGTTTCGTACTTCTAGTTAATAGACTCCTGATCATATACAGAACATTATAAATCTAATATACGTTGTTTTTTTTTACAGTAAATGGCCATGTGCTAAAGTTTTACAAATAACAATACACACTAGTCAGCAATTAGCAGAATTGTTTAATTGTCCAATTAATTACTATAATTACCTCTGACAGTAGCTGTTCTGGTGCAGTTGTAAAGAATAGCCAACTCTCCGAACACTTTTGCTGGTGCCATCGTACATAATTTCTGGTGTTCTTTGGTGACCTCCACTTTACCCTCTGGAATAACAGAAAAACGAACAGGTAACTTAAAAAGCCTTTACTTGTGGCGGTGATAGCTGCAATTATGACAAACATATAGCGGAAATTTAACGCTGTCCGTTGATCAAAGTTAGAGAAGGAAGTATGGCGATTCTATAAATCATCTTCCTGAAGAATATGACAGCGACAAAGAGAAAATCAATAGATACGCTCGGTGATATTCACAGGTAGTTGACCAAATGATGGAATAGGAGACTTGTATAGAGTCAATGCAGACAGAAGTAGTTATTCTTGTATAAACATAACTTCCCTCAATTTCTTTCAGTTGGTTTTCGTGTAAGACTTCCTTATTTTTATGACGTCAATGATCTTTATAGTATATTGTAGATACAGGAAGTGATAATTGATAGCTTGTCTTTGGTTCGTTTGTTAGTTTGATATGGGTTTGACACTGTTACTTATTTCGTCACTTCTATGACGGCTTGCCAGTCCAATGGCTAAAGGAAATCACCTTCCATGCCCAACTCAAAAACAAAGGAAGGACAGGACGATCACAAGATAAAGATATCACAAACTGGACAAACAGATCCGCTTCGCGTTGTCCCTTAACTTCGACAGCACCAAGGCAACATAAAGTTCCCTCCATATACGGATATAAGTGGGTAAAAACACTCTAAGAGGAATGACTAAAGTGTTAGGGATATGCCCAATGAGTTTTAATGGGTTATTTGTTTTGACACAGACTGACAGATATATTATCATAAATCATTCGTTCATAACCACCCTGTGGATATAATAATGTTCAGATTAAAAACTGTCAGGTTCGTTTATTTTAGGATTGTGTTCTAAAGGTTTTTTTTTAACCCATGCGATTGCGGACTGTGTAGGCCTTTACCCAAATCCATTCAATCTAATTGTAAACGCAAATGTGTTTTCATTAAGGACAGTAGGCAGACTTATTTACACTGACTGTCATCCCGTTTAAATGACAGGCCCAGATGAGGCCAAAGTCTTTCTACTATCAAACCTGGGGCCGGTTTAGAAGGAAAGACAGAAGGACAACATGCATGATAAAGATTTAGCAAACAGATCCGCTTCGCGTTGTTCCCTAACTCCAAGAGCACCAAGGCAACAGAAAGCCCCCTCCATCCGGATATAAGTGGGTAAAGCCATTCTAAGAGAATGACTAAAATTTTAGGGATATACCCAATGAGTTTTAATGGGTTTTTTGTTTTGACACAGACTGACAGATATATTCAATTCAATCCAATTGTAAACGCAAGTGTGTTTGCATAAAGGACAGTAGGCAGACTTATTTACACTGACTGTCATCCCGTTTAATTGACAGGTTCAGGTGAGGCCAAAGTCTTTCTTATACCAAACCTGGGGCCGGTTCCACAAAGCATATTCTGACTTGTCAAAATACTAAATTTGATATTTTTGCCACTTGCCTAAACTTATTTTTAAAGTAATACCTGTAATCGTTGCTTACTTACGTTATAATACTTATGCTCAAATATTAAGTTTTAAAATTTAAAACTGAGAAATGTGAGGACCTTCAAACATTTTGACTTAGGTCAAATAACTGCTTTGTGGAATCGGGTTCTGAGCAGATCTAGTCCTAAGTCTTAGTCTTCTGGGTAGGCGGATATATAACTACAAGGCCATCGTCAAGGTACGCCTACAATAGTATATTTATAACTATTGTCGACTTAAATTCGTTTTGAAAATAGAGATATATTACTTCCGTTTCATTCCACTGGTAAACTTTCCTTTGTTCGCCTGTACCGAAAGGATGGCTATATGCACTCCTGTACTACATTCTACAAGGGCCACGCCAGATAAAAACCATTACCCCATCCGAGACAGGACGGATCAATGTTACACTTCAACAGTCTTTGATCCCGTCGTTTGGATATATTTTTACTCCTTAACTTAAAGAGAGTTTGTCTGATTAAACATATCTATTACAGCTTTATCTGTGTTGGTGATAGAAGAGCCTTTCCACTTCAGTCAAAGTGATGGTTTGGATGGGAATGGGGTGGCTAGCTTAAGTAAGACATAAGAATAACCAAAGTTAATAGGATGTAAAACTCAGAAATACTAATGCAAAAGCGTATCGCGACAGCTTTCAGTCTACAAAGCAGATGCAAAGCGCAATAAGATAACGTGGGCAAATTGACATTGCCAGGCGATATAACGTGGGGCCTTTAATGTTGTAATGCATATACGCATGCAATTACAGCTAATTTCTTTAGTTCATTGAGGTTATGGCATTTCGGTACCATTTCTATACCTGATATCAAGCATTCAGTAGGCTGGGATAGTATCCACAGAAGTGTTTCGACAGCATCGTTAAAGAGATGCTTGAGCGATTAAGTTTCAAAGTCAGAATTCGTGAAGAAGATATGTTGCAGGCATCGCATATTTGTTTAGGTTGTCTGCAAGTAACAGAGCTGAACGTGTCTGTAGGCACGTCTAACAGGCCGACCCTTTTGGCCTAACAAATTTCTCACCCACTACATATTTCACAGAACAGATTTGGTGGACCGAATATCATTCATATATAGTTGTGGTCAAACAATACTTTTAAGATGTGTATTGATACAATAGCGTGTTTGAAAGTTGATCCCTTCAAGGGAGGTAATAAAGTTATCGCAGTTCATCCTCAAATGTTAGACTTGTCATATTATGACTATTCGTCTATTTTTAGTTCCAGCAAGCATATCCCTTTTTTTAAGAAACGAAGAAATCTTTTTCCCAAATGTTCGGTATCTGTATTTTTGTCTGATTCGCATATTTATTTTTACTCATAGCTAAATATAGACGCAGTTCCAGAAATACCCATGTTAAAATAGCCGTGTCTTATCTTAAAGTCAAGGAAGCTACACGGTTAATGATAGACAGCCAAAACAACTGTTTCCACTCAGAGTGCAGCGGTGTGTTATAGACGGAGGGTTATCATTGTTCAGAGGTAACAGTGGGCTCTCTTGTCGGGGTACACTAAGGTGGGATTCACAGTCCAAGTTTTTGTATTCATATATGATGAGTATTGTTTTATTTTCAGATTATCTTAGATGCCACTGTTTTTCAACTTTTTGTTTTTAATGTTTCGTATGGGTGCTTGTGGTCCCAATCAGTAACGAAATGTGGTGGAGGAGGAGGATTAAGCCTAGAACCGACTTTCATATTTCAATCCGCATAGTATAGAAAGGCTTAGCTGGACAAATAATTTCCCCATACAAGACACGTGGGTCGCATCTGTTGAAAACCTCAAACACATCAATCTGGTCAAATATATCAAGTTTTATCCCCAAAATAGCGACAAACTATTAGGTATGCCGATAAATCACTCGAATTAATCACTTTCCTGGAAATTTCTTACAGTTCCCAATCAAACGAAACAAAGGCAAAAGAAAGCTTAAGGGTAAATCGTTATTTTGGATTATTCTGTGTTAGTTTAAACAGATCATAGTTCTAGTGTCGGCCATTAAGAACATTCAGCAGACCAGCCTTCTACGTGGTCAATGGTCCAAGTTGACTTCATCATGTCTCACTCTGGTTGTGAGTTCGATTCTCGGACGGGAATCAGTCTGCAAAAACTCCCGCAATAGAATCCGTTCGAACCGATTCCAGCTCAAAATAACTAAAATACTGTTTATATTCACTTTCTAAATGACATTGAAATAAGCTCTACAAGAAACCAAACTGGAACCTTTCTTCGTAACTGTAAACGGATTTTCAGACAATGTCATAATAAGTTAAGATGGAGCTAAGCAGCTGTATATATATATATGAAGGCTTCACCTTTTCGTACTGGTCTATGACTTTGAATGATAAGAACGATGGGTTGCAGATGTGCCGGCAGGAAGGGAGCTAACTGTTTGGGTTTGGTCTTTACACACGAAGTAGACAACAACAGCTAAATAATCTTTTTCCAGTGACTTAACATATCTGTCTGAAACAAATTGGCTAAGTTGACTGATTGGCGTTTTACGCCGTGCTCAAGGGTATTTCACCTATATGCCAGTGGTGTATTCCAGCAATAATGGACACCAGCAGCACAGCAATAAAGTGTAACGTGTTTTACATTTAATCCTCCTGCAGTGCTAAGTAAAGACAGCATTGCGACTTTCCAATAAAGTGCTCTTAGCCAGACGGCCAAACTTGGTTTGAAAAGTATAGGACTGTAATAAGTCTATACTGGTTTATATACACCCATTTTTAACACTATATTAGTGAAAAGAACATGTATGTCGACCATCTGTTATTTCTTCCCAGTACAGTGGCAACCGTTAAAGTCACTATAAGCTGACAGGCCTACGTCAAAAGCTATGCTTGAAAACAAATAGAGACAAACAGATTAATTCATATTTTAAAATTAATTCCAGAGTTACGAAAACCGATTTTTGATTAGCTGTCTAACATTTCAAATGCAGCAAAAAGGCTAATAAACGGTGAAACAAGGGTGGACGGGATAGAGAGAGAGAGAGAGAGAGAGCATCTCTATCCCATAATTCGTCTAACACGAGCAGTGGCCACTAAGACGAAACCAGTGTTTCCATCTGTTTATACACATACTGTGTGTATAATTGAAGGGTGAAGGACTTTAAAAGTACATTTGCCATTTAAGTAGCAAAAGTACCTTGGCTTTATTTGTAATAATTAGCAGTACTCAGATGTCCAGGCTTTGCTGGTTTTTATAAACGAATAGTTTAGTGTCTGGTTTTCACAGAAGATAGGTTACAACACAATATCTACTAAACGGTATATTAATAAGGTGTCATCTTATCTCTAGTCATAATAATGTGTGCATGGTATATCTTTAATATGACTGAGGCCATAACCAAATTGAGATAAAATATAGTAACACGAACACGTCCAAAGATGCGCAAATAAGAACTCGACGAGAATATATGGATAAGGATCAAAATCGGACTGAACTGAATTGGAGCACTCAGGAAGATAATTGAATCGGGGCAAAAAAAGTTATAGGATAAACTGAAGGTTACAAGAACCGTGACACAATGAAAATAACAAGAATCGGAAAGCAATGAAAGATTGAAAGTTGCAAGAATCGTGAAACAATTACAATTACAAAAACCTTGAAAAAACGAAAGCTACAAGAATCGTGACACAGTGGAATTTACAAGCATCGTGATACATTGTAAGTAACAAAAATCGTGATACAATAGAAGTTATAAGAATGGTGACATAGTTAAAGATACGCTAATAGGGACAAATTAAAGCTTGAACGAATGAGGACACAATCAGAGTCACAAGAATAGAGACACAGTCAGTGCCATTGGAGGCTATCAGGGAATCAAAAGTCATACTGATAGCAGAACAACGAATCGAAACACAATGGAAGTTTAAAGAAATGGGACATGACCAACGTCACACGAATCCAGATACGTTGAGGGTTACAGGACTCAGTGAATGAATCAGCGAAAGGGGACATAATCAAACAACTACTGTAACACGGAAAACTATCAATGTTAAATGAATAGGGGCATGATGGAAGTTTAACCAATCAAGATCCGAGAATGGGACATAAATGTGGCACAATCATCAAGGTTAGGCGGATCGGTAAACATAAATTTTAACTGATCGAGACTCAGGGACACGAAATATAATTGAATCTAGGTCTATATTACAGGAAATGAGACACAAGCAAAGTTTAACTCTCCAGACCATTCCATGCTAAGTGATTTGCTTAGCGACGAAAACTTACAGGAACCGGACTCTTTGTTGTTTATCTGATCAATTGGTGGCATAAGTGGTATGTATCTTGTTTGTTTCCCCTAGCCCGCCCTCGAAAGGAGGGTCCTCCACCCACGGTGGCCACCTCCAAAGCTGTTCCAACCATTCTTTTCCAGTATATTAGCTTAAACTTATGTTGAATAAGAACTGCCATCTAGGCTATTATTTTGTTTACAGTTCCTTTCGTATCTAATCGCAAATATTTTCATGTTAAGACATTGGCAATTAACAGTTGTATACATGTGGTTCCTATATGCAGTGAACTGTTAATCTGGATCCGATTTGACAGGGCACCTTTTCACCCAAGTCAAAACAAAAATTGAGAGTGTTGATGTCTCTATTAGCTTTGCTTATTTATTTTTTTGCGACATGAAAAAAAATAACGCCCAAAATATTGAATGTTGAGTTTCAAAAGTGACAACGTGAAAGACAGTTACAAAAACATGAAGTTGGACATACAAGTGTTTTGTGGAACAGATCGTCCCTGGGTTTGATCGGCCAGACCGCACATAAAGTGAGAGAAAGTTTACCAAACGCAAAGACTTTGTTTACTTGATAACAACCGCCATCTACATGAGGAAATAGAGACTGTTTGATTGGATAGTTTGATAACAGCCACATTCCAAGGAGTCAGGGCTTCGTTTTGTTTATTTGGTTTTGCTTACCTTCCATAACATAGACGAGAGAGCCCACATCCCCTTCCTTAATAATAACAGCATCCTTACAATACTCCACTGGGTACATACAATCCACGATTTCCCGGATCTGGGATGAGTCCAAATTCTTCATGAAATCATTGTCTTGGATAGCATACTTTATCAGCTCCCGAGACCTGTCAAAAAGCAAAAAAAGAAACTTTATTAATGTACGTGCAAGGATTGTTAAATATTAAATAAAAATGTAAACTCAAGATGACGATAATAAATTTCAAGATATGAGTAATTTGTGAATATGGTCAAAAAAGAGTAGTAATGCCTTGCATCAGTAAACCAAATATGCTATTACAGAAAAAAAATTTATACATAGTTATATTAGGTTACAAAAGCTATCTATTTCGCACTGTAGTCATAACAATGAGTTAGTCATTTGTGGGCGTACATTGAGGATGGGAAGTTTCTGTATTAAAAATACATAATATTAATTGATGTGGCATAGATGCTATGAAATATCATTGCATTGCCATATCGACCCTGTGTTTTGCTATAACAGATCGACCCTGTGTTTTGCTATAACAGATCGACTCTGTGTATTGCCATGACTAAAGCCATACGGCTGCAATCATCTATTGGCATTGCATGGGACGGTAAAAAAGATGAAAATTGTTAGATCCATGAATACCAAAACTAAAAAGATTGCAAATTTACTATCGCTCTTCTCTATTTTCGCTATCTTTTGACTGAGTAATGAAGTTTTGATCTTGCGTGAGTTCTAATTCCTCTATATTCAGTGGTGGAGGTTCGAATAGGCGTTCCTCTAGTCAGTGGTGGAGGTTCGAATAGGCGTTTCGCAGATGAAACCTGCTATATTCTTAACCACAGCTAAGCATCAACATTTAGTGCTAATGTTTCTAAACCTTACAGTGAGAATAAGCATTTATCGGACACCATGAACCGCCAAGATAACGCAATGTAATGGATATAAAGCGATACAATGTTATACGCATGTGAACTAACAATTATTTGGAGAAGAGTTGAATGTATTGAAATGATCAGAAGTGTAAAGTGTGCCGCCATTCAACATATTTATATATATAACATGGCACATTCTCATACAGATGAGCAGTATATAGGGACGGATGCTCGTCAAGGAGTTTGTTTGAATTTAATACAAATTAATAATCACATCCAGCTAAAGGAGAACACACTATATACAAACGATGGCGGACATTCAATAAGGTACTTTACGGTTTTCTTTTCCACCTAGATGGAGCAACCAATTTCCTGTTCAGCACATCAGAAGGGTTTCAATCCATCTCCATCAATCTGAACCTAATATTTGTCAGCTAGATTAATTTCTAAGTGTGTCATGTTACAGGTTTATTAATCCGTCATATTCTCCCATGAATGTGTTAGGACGTGGCCGATGTGCGATACAACTTTATGCTCATTTCCATATTTAAATTCTAGTCTATGTTCGGTTAAATTAGAGAGCTATCGTATGCAATTACTCATGTACTGAATAATGAACCCTTTTGTATGTCAGGACAGGAAGATCAATCTGACGGTGCAACTCTATCAATGCTGTTCTTCAGGTGAACCTCCACCCGTTGGTGGAAAGGACAGGAGCAAAGTGGCAGATACACACAAACAAATTGAGAGCATGCATGAGAATGCTGGAGTATGTATTGCAACATGCAGACGACACTTAAGTGTCATATTGTATCTTATTGATATATCTCATCAGGTTCAACAATGTATGTCGCGTGCTCGGGGTGAGAAAAAATGAAATGATAGAATTCGGGCAGAAACCATCCGGCTGTACACTGACAGTGCACTGAATCACAATTTTCAAACTTAAAATTAAAGAACTTCTAATTGGAATTTTTGTATAATTGTTTCACCAAATGCAGGCTAATAATGTGAATTTTTCTATTTACGAATATAAAAAAAAACAAACAAATTTTGACCTCGATGGGGCCGACCTACCTTGATGTAAATCAGTATAATCAAACTATGTCGCGGAATCAATATATGTTCGTTTGGTATATATATGAAGAAATATTGTGTGCAGTTTGTCAGTGATATCGTGGTACAAATTATTTGTAGCAAAATACTTGCATATGTACATCTCTGTTACTAACTACATAGTTAATATTTTGATCGTGTATTAAGTTTTCCCCTTTGGGTACAATAATTTATTCTTAGTT
Organism: Mopalia kennerleyi; assembly: GCA_034783855.1. NCBI lineage: Eukaryota > Metazoa > Mollusca > Polyplacophora > Chitonida > Mopaliidae > Mopalia > Mopalia kennerleyi. The sequence goes on from JAVFBX010212773.1 coordinate 10,638, forward strand.
AGTAACAAAGCAAGCTGAATAGATCCTTTAGATCGGTCTAGCTGTGAGTCGCATCTTTATGCTGGTTTAAGTGTTTCACTGACACTGATACTCGAGTGTAAATACTGAGAGTGCAGCAGGCAATGTAGTATGTGGGAAGACGTTGACATTACTCACCCGGCTTCAGCTTGCGTCTCCAAGAAGAGAGGAATACATTCTGGTTTGTCAAACTCCGCTTTGGCAAAGAAATGAACTTCTAGTACTGTGAGTGGGGTTGGTCAACTTGATAATACAACGTTGCAAGAAAACTGTCAAACATGGCCAGCCATTACATAATCGGATCGGATTTCCCGGGTGTCACCTAAAGCAGATACACTGCACTCTAACTCAACGGTAAGCTTAACGCAACTAGATACACCAATTGTATATCATTTTGCAGTAATGCGATTTTGAGCAACAGAAATCTTATACAGTGTAAATATGATTTATACATATACAGCTAGGTTTAGAGTAGTTTCAGGTGTAAATTAGAGTTAACATAACCTATTCGAATTGATTTACAACATTCCATATTTAGTTAATACTCATTTGATATATTTGTATGAGGTTTAAACCATTGTGTTAGAATCATTATTTTATAATGTGATACATGTAAATACCACAAGCAATTTCGGTTATTCTGATTTACCAGCAATATTTGATAATTAAAATTGTAACGATTGTCAGCAAACTATGTAGGAGGTAGCATAATTATGCAAATTCTAAAATGCACAGAGCGTAATGAGCAAGTATATTGGTAAAAATTATTGGCGTCTCCACTTCATACATATATGTAAACAAGACAGATGAGATAATGTTCAGGTATAATTTGCTAACAGTAGATACTTATAGAATTCTCCATTTAGAGACAGATAAAAAGTCAACAACACACGCTCATAATAAGGTATATAATAACATACGAAAATAACAGTGTTTGGATGCTATGATGATCGACAGTGTTTATGTATATATTTTTAATTATGTATGTTCATTTAAAATTAGTCTGCTTTATATGTTTGTAGGAAATTGAACCAAGGCTTTGGTCGTATGGAAGAGCTTAAGAAAGGACAGAGTGACATCATTAAAATTGATAAGGAAATCTTATCCCATCAACAGACTTTGTCCACAAAGGCTAATCCAAAATCGACTAAGACATGCGTGACTGTCCCTGCATATATTCGAGT
>JAVFBX010212795.1:0-11837 GCA_034783855.1 Mopalia kennerleyi
TTTATCCGTGCAAAGCGGTCCCCTGACGTCACAACATTCGTGATAGTGGAGCTTTTACATGACGTCATAAACATTTTTGCATTTTGGCGTTATTAAAAAGTCCATAAATCTCTACCGTTTTGATGTCAGAGGACCGCTTTGCACGGATCAAATTACCTCCCTTGCCAACTTCCCGAGCTCCCCATTGCAGAGTGAACAAAGTGAATCAAGCTTTGTAATTTTGTTCTCTCCAGAATCATCAATGGCAATGTGTTAATGGATAATGGTTCAAGAAAAGGGTATATTCTATGCTTTTGGATAAGTTTTAATATTGTACAACTAGTAATAACTATATATAAGCAGCATTGCAAACTCAATCAACTGATAATTATGATCCTAGTTGAAAGTCATGTTTTTTAAGATGCAGAAGAAATGATGTTAGTGATTTTAGTCATCTGTACAGCATCCTTAAACAGCGCTACCTCAACTAAAGCTGGACAACTTAAAACAGCAACTTGAAGGCTGGACTTACTTAACAAGGATCTAGTGAGAATTTGTTCACATATCTAATACACTAACCATCCCTCATTATAATCACTGGCTAACATGTATTTATAGGATAGCGATATAAATTGTTAATTATTTTTAGGATGCACTGAATATTTTGTGAACATATTTTTCCAAATTTGTACCCAAGTCTGTCACAGTGATATTTCAATGTATTAAAAACAAGTTTGTGCAAATCTAAAAAATTAAGCGGAACAAATTTTAGAAAACCTCAGAGCACAGGCCTGGTTTATAGAATCAGGTCAGAATTCATTACTTTTTGGGAAAATGATCTATGTGGCTTGAAGTTATTTTCACTTGTAGCATCATTTAACACTGCATGTTATATTACATTTCTTTACATTTTATTTTTAAAAAAACCTTTTGAAATTAATAAAGTTAACAGTAGCTGGCATTAAACAATGTCCGAGCTTCAAGGAAATACAAAGAAAAACCCTAAGACAACAATTTAAGCGAGACAACTATAAATAAAAATACTGCAAGTCAAAATGGGACAAATTGTCGACACATAAAAAAAGTTGATCTAAGAAGGCATTATATCTCATAATTGAGTAGCATTTTTGTTAAACTTGAAACAAAGCAAACAGACTGAATCCTGCAGGCTGTTGTTGTTACTGTTAGTGAGTTTCCCACCGTTAGTGGGAAGGGATTGAATGGGAGCATTGTCCAACCATCCACAGTTGCCATTACACTCTGCTATTGTCACAGGGTTACCATCCATGCCAGCCAGGCCACCATTATTCTGATTTCCTATCAACGGAACATCAACACTAGTTCTTTGTCCACTACATTTGAGGGAGTTATTTGTGTTCATTTGTTTCAATTCTAAACGCTTTTGGCTACCTCTAGACATTTGACGGTCTTTTGGGAATTCAAATGACAAGCTTAGACGCCTGGCTGAGCCATTTTGGGTTAAAAAACCAAAGCAGAAAAGTTGTCCAAATTCTTTTCTGAACTTATTCCCAAAGAAATAGTAGGGTACAATGTTAATAGCAGAATTAAGGAGAACTAAAAGATTCCCGACTTCGTTCAATACATAGTAGGCATCTGTATTGGCAGCTTCGGCATCAAAAGCCCAAATCATCCGCCCTATTAAGGCAGGGACCTGGCACACAAAAAACACAAGTACAACACCGATCAACATCACAGTAGTGTCGTTACGCCGTCTTTCTATGGCGTTTATCTCTCGACCCTTCTTGCGCGAGAGATGAACAGCTCTGATTAAAAATGTATTAAGCACTGCCAGTGCTAAGAAGGGAATTCCACATACACACGTCAAATACATCCATGAGTGAACCACCTCTTTGAACAAGGTCTCTCGACCAATGTCTGTGAAATCAAAGTTGTAAAACGCCTGGGTTTCATTCTGATTATGAAGTAAAGGCAAATGTTCTGCTTTGGTCTTGTATTCCAGAAAACGAGGAATGTTAAAAATAATTCCTGCTATGTACAGTCCAATGATTACTTTTCTAGCACGCTTCACACTACACATTCTCTCCGCCTTGAAAGGGTGGCAAATCATTATATAACGATCAACTGTAAAAGCTAGAGTCAGCCAAATTGAAGTCACTTGAAAGGATATAGCAGCAGGGTGAACTATGGGAAACATATAACTGTACCATTTAGTTCCTTTTTGATTTATGGTCAATCGGTCCACAGATGGTTTTGCTGCCACATCTTTTGTCAAGAGCAACATGGTACAGAATAGAACGAGGGTGTCACAGACGGCCAGCGCACACAGATAGGAGTAAGTTCCTGTCCGCATTGTGCGACGTGTAAGCACTATCACAGAGAGTATGTTTCCAATGATTCCTAAACAACACAATGTCATTCCCACAACCCCTGTCATATAGTATGTCAACAGCTCCTCAAACAGATTGTCATGACCTACAAGTAGATCGTCAAAATAACTGGTGTCATTAATAGAACCATTAAAATCAGTAAATTTAATATTCCTAAGGTCTCCCAAATCATATGACATTTTCAAACGGGTTTGGGGTCACCTAAGCAATGGTAAGTGGCAGAATACGCATGGACGACTTTCTCCGATGACATGGCCTAAGGCAATTTGTTGACAGTTCTTTGGCCACTGTAAATAGGCTTGAATATCATATAAAACGTATGTTCAATTCAATTTTGCTTGATCACACATCAGAGGAAAATGCCGCATCACGAACATCTCATGGAGATAATCTGTATTTAATTTATAGTCAGAGTAAATCCCACAAAATCTCTTTTTCAGAGAACTGCGAATTTCGCCTTCCTCTAGTAAATCCCTGTTGCTGTGAACATGAAAGGCATTAAGAGTGTAAGAACCTGTCTGTGGAAGTTTAGGCTAGAGTGCCATTGTTCTGTAATCCCTTCAACTGGCTTTTAGGATGTGGAGAATCCTGTGGCTGCTGTCAAGAGCATGCAGGAGTCTGCGACAATCTCACTAGCTCTCCTATCCCCGTCTCATCACCTAAGAATACAAAAAGTAATTAGAAATCACAAAGTATTACGGGAATCCCCTTGGGGCCATTTGGATTTCGTGACAAGGACCCTCCCAGTTATGGCTAACAAGTGACATTACTTGCCCTGGTTTATTGGACAGGTTATGGCCCTGACAAATACACACTACAAACCTGGCAATTAATCACATACCGTTTAAACCAATTCAGACAAATTGATGGGCGTCCATTTAATAGCAGTATAAAAGGACACCCATTTTGGAAAAGTAAAGAATTCATGGAATCAGTAGGAAACAAGGGTTTTCCCATTTAACCTGAGCGTTTACCAATAAAGTTGGCAAATTCACGCTGTCCAACTAAGAGGCAAAGCTGTCACTGTCACATTTATTTTGTCATTAAACTGTCTAGGTTGTAACCACGTTGTCACAGACCAAGCAGCAAACATTCAACCTCCTCTCAATTATTGTGTTTTACTTAGTTATGGACCGCACCCTTCAATATAAGTAAGAGGACATCATACTTTTTTCCCCAGACATGAAGTGATTCTCTCTGATTCATTGGGGGTTAAAGCCGTACTACAGTCGATCAGTGCTTAAGGTGTTTACATGACATATAAGAAATGAAGAAATGTAATAAGTACATATCACTGGAAATCTTACCATTTATGAAAGTGAAATTTGTTTATACTAGCAACCAAGCTACTTAGTATTTGCCAAACCCTATATGTATGTTTTTCACATGTCTTTTTTTCTTCTATTAATCTTGTGAAATTCACAAATTTAAGGTAGCTTTGGTACTTAGATTGGGTAACCAATTAAATTAAGACATAAATGAAGAAGTTGACCTAACCAAATAAAATTTCACACTTGGAAGACAGACAATTACAGATTTGTTACAAACTATTTTATTTTTGTGTGCTTCATTTTAAAACTACATGTGCAGATTTTTTTTGAGCATAATTTTAATGTTAATCTGACGAGTACAGAATCCTTCCTAAAAATACGGAATAATTATTATTATTTTTTTGCAACATTCGGGTCAATCTCAATAGTGATGTAAGATTCTATCAATCTTTTTTGAGAGTAATATTACGCAACCCCTGATCAGGTAAATTTCATTATATTCCCATAGTGAGGCCAAAAACAAAACCACATTAGAAATATTCCACAACACATATAAAAGTGTAATTCCACTCATCTCAGAAATAACATACTGGTATTTGTGGAAATACTGTGGTTGATCTGGTACATACAGCTCAAGCCAGGAAGTATTGCTGCTATTGTTGTCATGTCTATACTTAATGTTTACTTGTATGAAGGTTAATAGGCTACTATGGAGTAGTTTTCTGATGTATAAAGCTATACATGTATCTCTGGCTGGTTCAGATCAATCTTACTTGTTTCTTCAGTGTCATATCTACAATTACAGGTATATATCTCCCCTATTACGGTAATACGATGCCCTCCACAGGCATATAAAAGGTTATCAAGGTAACTGACATAAACAACCTTAATCTATTTTAGGAGTAAGGCCTGATCACTGTATTATTGATACCACAGGTGGGTGGATAGACGTAAAAGCTCCTTTTAGTCTAAATGATTGACAGAATGATGTCATGATGCCCATCAATAATACAAATAGTCAGGCAATTCATCAGGCGTCAAGAAGTTAGCATGTGCTGTGCTAGACTGATGCTAATTGAGAATGCCTATGCTAAAGAAAATAGTAGGCCTACTACTCCATATTTGTACAAATATTTTTTAAAAATTGAATAAATGAAAGGACACATTTGCTTGTCTCGACCAGGCTGTGAACCCAGGACCTACACAGCAACATACGGGATCAGACTATAATGCTTGCATAACAGTTGATTAGTAGCTGTGTTGTAGTTGTTGTTGTTGTTGTTTGACAGTAATATACCTAAGAAATTCAGACAGTAATCACCACTTGAAAACTTCATTACCTTAGCAAATGTCCCTGGCAAAATATTACAATAGATAACCATGTCCTCTAGGGGCCATGCGTTACTGATATAATCATGACATGGCCTCAACACACAACAATTACACATTCATTAAGTAATCAGAAATATGGCTTGCTCCAGGTCTCCACTTGGCGCAGTATCCATGCTAAAGCAGAGCCTTATTTCATGACTGACTGAACAATGTTCTACAATGATCAAAAGCCATTCCTGGTGCCCCTATTACCAAGAATGCTTCAATAATTTCTTAATCCCTTGATCCTTAATCCATCTACATTTAAGAGTTGCATAATCTACATATATCCATACATTCAACAATGTTGGGCTTACATCACTGCCTAGTTGTTAACAATGTGAATAGCCTTGGGTTGTTAAAAGGAATAAAATATTTGGAATAATATGTTTTATTCTTGAACAATGAAGGAAACTTTAATGTTAAAGAATAAAATAATATCTTGGTCAGCATTATGTTATGTAGCATGCCGGGTCAGCTCTGTTGTTACTTCAGTGTTTTCAATCTAAATGCAACTTTCTTGAAAATATTCCCTTGTTTGTAGATGACACAAACTTCTATCCATGAGTTGTTCCTTAATTTGAAGAAATGTTGTACCCAAAAAGAATTTAGATTTCTTTGAAAGTTTGATTGTAGTTTAACGTTAATTATTATTTATTTACTTAATTTTTTAATTATTTATTTATTTACCGTATATGAAGAAGGACTGACCAATTTAAATACCAAGAGGAAACCACCCTGAATTTACCTGAAATTGACAAAAGGACTCCAAGTACATCAAAGTAGGATCATGATAACAACTGCCGTTATTCAACACGAAAACAACTGCCTCAGACCCAAAGCAATTTATTCAGCACACTTTAAAACAAATATTGTATCAATGTGTCAAGAAGAAAGCTACTGTTGGTACATATTTGTTTTTTTGTAAAACTATGTTCTGATAAAATTAAAAAAAATAAAACACAGAGAAATTAACAAAGTTTCTGATGGTTTCATGGGCATTAAACCAGGTCAGCAAACGTTGCAGGCTCATCTATAGATTGATTTCTCCCCATATTTATCCTATTTATGTAAGTTATTTCTTATTTATATTCCTTTATGGTCACACAAACTTCATGTTATTTTATTCATTTGTTATTTAATTTTGGGGGTATTTGAAAAAAAACAATGCCAGCATTCAATATGTTACTATTTATTAAAGCAGTAAATTGGTGAACACCATAGAAAATACGGTATATTTATCTTTTTTTCAATTTTTGTCACTGTTTAATGACCACATAAAGCAGTAGCTAATATATACGGTTGTTATCTGTGGTAACAATTGTATGGCCCTGTAGATCTCTAGGCATGCAGTGAGAAGACACACCGCTGTCATAGGACTTCTTTTGAGTGATGTCAAAGATGGACAGTCAAAGACAGAGATTATAAAAAGAGCTATAAGCCTTAACAATTGAATTGTTTTATATTTAATCATACTTTAGTATTCATCCAGATTTTTACTCTTTCGGTCTTCATTTTTTTGTTCTTATTTTAAAAGATAATAAGGCTTGTTTCCGTTTCCTGATTTCCAACAATGCAGCAACTTTTCATTAGTTATAATGCAAAATACCAATGAATGTCTTCTAACAGGAAATAATGATCATTATGCTATAGCAACCTCCATACCACTCCCGACACATACAGGTGCCCTCTTGCTAAGGGCAGTTTGTTTGAAGAGCAGCAATGCTGTCTTTAATTGGCCCTGGAGGAAGATTAACTATCCAACATTATGGAAATGCTTCACATCTTGGTTGTGCTACTGTAAATTTTTGTTGGAATACACCGCCATCATATAAGTGAAATACCCTTAAACACTGCACAAAACACTAATCAATCAATCAATCACTGCACATAGAAGTACATCTTCTAACAATTCACATTCTTTCTGTAGGTTTGTATGAGGTTTTCTCTAAAAACAGAGATATCATTAAGTACTGCCATTAGTACTGGAGCTGATATATTCAATATATATTATTAATACACCTACAACTACAACCCCAGACAGTCAGAAGAAATTAATGCAGAAATTATTACGTCTGAAACTCTTATTCCAAAATCATATTAATAACAATCCTTTCTTAGAATTGCTGTTTACCTATACTAGCTTTTATGTTAATTCATTATTTTAATTTTAGGTTCAACATTACTCATAAAAGTTGTAATGCCAATCGAATGTGTGAAAGAAATGCCTCTGGCAAAAACCACGGATATGATGACACTCAAGAACAGCGCAAAACAAAACTCACACAGTCAAAGGTGTGCAAATTGACAAGTAAACGAATTGGTTATAAACGTTACCTGTTTCATAGGAAACTAATGACCATTTAATTGGTTCATTAACCCACTTTTGCTTCACAAAGCGTGTACAGTTTTAAATAAACACAAAGAAACTGTACGAAGAAAACAATAATGTTAAAAACCTCTAACCCTGACAATGAGAGATGTTGGTTTTAGATGATAAATGACTCCTGTCATACGACATCAAAGTGACAACACAGTCATGGTGAACATGTGTTAGGTGACATTCTTCAACTTGAAAGGCGTGATCCAAAGAGAAAAAGCAACAACAGAAATCCTTTTATATTTTGATAAAAGACCACATGGAAAATGTTACAGATGAAATTTAACGTAGATACATGTATTTTAGGGCAGCATATGGCTGTATGGATTTTAGCTTTTCTTGTTCGATACTGTCTGTGTGAGTCCAGTGGTGTATTCATGCTTCAAACCGTATAAAATATCAAATGTCGCCTAAACAAGTTTAAGTTGCACTAAACTGTGACTGTGAGTGGATTCAAATTGGAATCCCGGGAATCGTCTAAATTCTGAACAATTCCAGAAAATGGCCTATAGTTTAGGTGTATTAACATACGTTACGTTTCTACGGGATTCTCAGACAGATATCTAATTATGTCTGTCTCATACATATCACATCTCCATGTTCCTTGGGTTGAAGAGAGCCGTAATATTAACAATCAGTTTACATCCTGCTTCTCGCTACGTTCATTTATTAGCGTATTTGCAGGCCTTATGGTCAGCCATTCATCAGATTAGATTATTGGCAAATTCCACTGGAGATCTCAACACTTTCACAGTTTCCTACAGAACGTCATTATCGACTGATCAAATCGAGAACTGACCTTGAACTAGAGGAAACTTGATACTATTGAATGACACCCTCTAGATATTAGACAATTTATTCAAAATTGTAAGACGTGGAGGCCACTGAATCATGGTGTCTGTCTATACAGAGCAAGAAACTCATTGATTAATCTTGTCCTATTGAAAACGAAGCTGTCGATAAACCTTTCGACAACGGAGCTTCAACAAGAGTTCAAAGGAATGGATAAATTATATCGTATTCAGAAGCTCGAAATGATTTAAAATAAGTCTTTTCAACACATTAGCGAAATTGATTTGCTAAAATTAGACTGAAAATCACATAGAAACATTTAGCATTTTTCCCCTGAAACTGATCAACATAATTATGAGTATTTCCACAAAAAGGTCCTAAAGAGTTGAACTAGTTTAAGTTGACAATTCATGAATGTAAAACTAGCAAATTTCAATTTGGTTGAACAAATAGATTATTGCATATATTTTGGATACTGTAAGAGTGAGGTGAAGTTGGCCAGCAGGGGTTAAGTTGGCCACTTTCCTTTTTTTATTTTCTTAATGAATTGCAGCATTTAGTCTGTATTTTTCATGTCCCTCAGTGAACCCTTTTCTGCTTAGACCATTTTGGATACATGAAAAATGCAGACTAAATCCTTGAAATAATTGAAAAAGAAAAAACGAAAAGTGGCCAACTTCACCCCACTCTAAGGTAAGTATGTTGCATGTACTGATTAACTAAGAACAACAAAATATACCATAATGCAGAGTAAATTTAAAGCGAGTTCTCAATCTATCCTTAAACTGAGTATGTGACATTTGAGTATGTCTCATGCCTTAGCCCAGAGAGTCATAGGAAGCATCTTCCAGCCACCCACATTGCCTCCGGAATATGTTTTTCAAATGTGGATGTATTAGACGGAATATCCTAGTAGAAAATGTAATTTTTTTTACTTTTGTAAAGCAGTATGGCCATAACTAGTTAAAAAGATTCATAGGACATAGCACTGAACTAATGATACTTTTTCACCGCACTAACTTAACATTTTTTTCTTTAAAAACTTCTGGTCCCAGGGAATGGAACAAACTTCCAGTATCGCTTCGCTCGATAATTCCTGTATCTTTATTTAAAGGAAAGTTGACAACGCACCTCTTTGAATTGTATAATGTCTAAAATATCCTATACAAGCAACTTATATAGAATAATGTAATGTGCATGCATATTTTCTTGTTTTTTTCTGTTTGTATTTCATATGAAAATATATTGATGTAATCTCTTTCTCGCCATAATATAAGTTTATGTATCAGACATATGTCCCATGGAATATAACAAGCTCAACTGAACTTTATTCCCCCCAATGTATTTGTTATATTGGTGAATTAAATCTAATCAAATCAAATCAAATCAAGTTTGGGGGAGATTTGCAATTGTCTTGACGCTTTGAGACTATTGCAAATGTGTTATTTTTTGCATTAGGGTGTGTTTTTTCTATCTGTGTCTCTATTCTTGTCAGCCCTTTCAAGTAATTTTTTTATAGATACATTTAGATTGTAAGGTGTTCAAGGTTCGCGATAAAGAATTCGGCTACCAAAGATTTGTGTTTCTTAACATTTGGCCATAGAATTGCAGTATGTAAATAATCAAACGCTGTAGCAAACACCTAAAGGCAGTTATTGGAACATTCGACTGTTCTGTAAACGTATGGTTCATTGACGTCTTACTGTTTACTGATCGACATAATAGAGAATTTACTTTACCCCCGTCGATGATATGTTTGAAGATTTATTAATAAAATACATTTCCGTCAGCTTTCCGGTCAGAACAAATATTGAATGTCTGCGTTGGTTGAGTTGTAAAATATTTACTCGATACTTCATTCGATGTGTTCATTGCGAGATCAACGCACGGTGCTTACTTCCCGTCATATGTTTGTTTTAGTTGCGGTACCATGGATAGTATGTTATCCTTATTTTGACGAACATATTATTTTGAAAGACACTAATTGATTCGACGCTCTTTATTCCTCTTACATTGAGGACCCTGTAGTGCCAAACAAACGTCTTGACGGCTACTTTTCAACGAGTCATAGCCAGCCTAGTAAATGTGATCGAGTTTAGAAGTACATGTAGCTTTGCTCTCGTAGAAGCTTTTTACGGTTTGTGGAATAACACCTGGAATCGACGTTCATTCTAGGCCGAATCAAATTATTTCTAAACAGATTTACAGAATTATGATTGTTTTCTATTTAAAGTGTATAATTTGTTTAACAAAATAAAATTATTTCATTGTGGCGAAAATCAAATTATGATAGTACAGAGGTTGATCATTAAGAAATTTTTAAAATTGTAACGTTTGTGTTAAAACTTCATACTAGTATATGAGGAAATAATTACTGCCTTATAGTCAAAATCAGACTGGTATTACAAATTTATATTTATATGATTAATTACGTCGTGACAACGGATTGACTAACTTTGATTTGTTGTTTGTATGTATGATTACATAAACATCTGAAGCTTCATGCGATGTGTGCAATGTTTCCAATATGACCAGCCAAGCACCCAGTTTGTTAGTCTCTTTTTACAGGAATATCAAAATATTGTTTTTATATCAAAATAAAAAATATAACTTTCGTGATTTTTTCGGGGAGGTATATTTCGTTTTTTAATTTTTGGTAGAATTTCCGTCAGTTACCGAATCCGGTTCGTTTATTCTAGTAGTCCGTAATTAAATTTCCTGCATGATATAGTCTTTCTTACCGGTTGATCGTCTGCTAATGTGGCGATAAGACCTTACCTGTATTTCCATATCAGCGTAATATTTACAAGTGATTAGTAAAGAACTAAATCCATCGTAAAATAAACTATTAAATTGACATTCCTTTATTCAGTTATGTATCAGCCTAAATGTGCAATAATATAGAGATAGTACACAATAAAAAAATAACTATAATATTTAGTTTAACGCCTATCAACCTCATAAGACATGCCAATACCGATGAAGGTTTAATAACTATATATACATGTATCTCTGGGACTTCCCTGTGTTTTAATAAGATTTTTCGTTTATTTGTGCCACGTAGGTTTTGGTTTAGTCGATTTTTTCCCCATGTTTTAAAACTTTCTGTTGACAATAAAATATCAAACATAATAGTGAAGTAATATAACATATATCGCATACACCGCTGCTCGCCTTTATAACTCCTCATTCGTCTTAACTGTCAATGCCGTCGTCTTTGCTGAATGCCGTCGCCTTTGCTCTATGACATTGTCTTTGCTCTCAGCTGCCTATCGCCTTGAGACAATATTTGGTCGAATTAATTTATTGACTGATTGGTGTTTAACATCGTGCTTCGGCCAAATTAAGTGAAATTAATAAATACGTACGAGTATATGAAGTCCAAAATGACGATGCTCGAAAAGGGAGCAAAGAAAATGCAGTCGTATTCATACCTCATAAATACAAGAATGAGTGAAGATGATAAATTTGTAATACTTTCCCTTTTATTTCGTTACAAGTATACTATATAAAAATGCGAACAGCATATCAAGAAACGTACATATAAATTTGATTTATAGTCCTTTAATTGCGTCGGATTATGTTGGCCTACACAATGAAAACATTTCTACGTCTGTTTCATCGGGAAATGAACCGATGTAGACTGTACAAAAAATACTGAATACGCCCGTGCTG
>JAVFBX010212806.1:0-11836 GCA_034783855.1 Mopalia kennerleyi
GGACCCATGTTTACTATGAACTAATTAGGTCAAATGCATGCTGTATCAAACTGTTACACTAATAATATGTTCAAATTCCAAACAAAAAGAATTTAGTATTGTATGGCTCTCAATCCTCTCATTATATGATTTAACAAAGTACAAAATGTGGCTGAGTTCAAAAAACTAATTCCACTAGAATATTTACATAGTTAAGACCAGTTCATATAAGGACACTCTAGCCCCTTATATGCCCCCACTCTAGCCCCCCCACAACATTATTCAACAATATAAACGCATCGGTCCCGAAGAGCGCTTAAAGCAACACTTTACTCTTTTAACCCGAAGGTCGCCATTTGGATACCACCCAAGATGCATTTTTTTCTTTTCTGTTTATTCAGTTTTCTACTTGGGAGTTTGCTCCAAATATACTTCACACTATAGCGTTGAATGCATAGAGAGGGATATTAAAATTTCATGCAAATTTAGCATCTGCGGGGCTAATGAAGTTTACCTGTAATCCATGACACTGAACACAATGGCATAATTGTGAAAAGTAAATTTCTTCATAAAAAGCAATTAGACCCGAAAGAAAGATTAAAAGTTATCATTCAACTGTAGTAGAGCCATGGGTCCACCCCTGTAAAAAATTTAAAATTTCTCGCGACCACTTATTTTCAGGTTTAAAGTTTCTCACCAGATTCTACATACAGCGATTATGGTTCGAAAAAAATCTTAAACATCATGTAATTTAGGATTAGCTTTTATGTGATAAATTCAACTTTTTTCGGTTTGACATCAATATTAACTGTAAGCTTATGTAATATAGGGGTATATGATATCTATAAATTATCCACAACAATTAACATGACCTAACTAATTATAGTTCATATTATCATATTATCATGTATTAGTGTGCTATATGTCTTTCTGAATAAATCTCATACAATGCAGCAACCGTTTTAAATCACTTATATCTGTAGTGCCTACTTGTACAGGTCATACCATAATAGATCAGCTAATTGTAACTGCCGTTATCAAATAACAACATGATACCAAACAGGGGTTAGCAGGTAATCTCAGCATGTCATTGTCTCCAGTTGATAATAGGCTTATATATATTAGGGGACGTTTTGGAAAAGGGACGTTTTAGTAGAGGACGTTCTGCCATTGGGACGTTCTGACGTGCTACCCTTCATCCTATCGGTAAACCAAACTGTCGTGGGTTTCATGTTAACATTTTCCCATGTGCTGTGAATCCTACATAACTGTCAGGGCGGGAAAGCTCCATTGGGCATATTAACATCCATTCAGATATAATCTTACTCTGTTTAATGTGGAATGTATGGTTATATTGATTAAATAACTGACTGACCATCTTGTTGTTTAAAATAGTGTTTTCCTAAACAGCCATGTGTCTTGTGTATCTTAATGATATAATCAATCACAACGATGAGAAATATTGTGTCGAATTTACGACAGTGGGTTCTGTTAAATATGAAAACTTCTTTACATTTTACCCAGCAAATTTCACGACAGAATGTGTGCCTAAATCCTGAACAGTCTAATAATCACCCAGAACTTGGCCGCATTATCACAGCTGTTTTGTGTTCTAGCCCTTGCTTTAACGGTATATGTATGTTACATTGCACATCAGCGTCTATTTGCTTGTCCTGTCACCTGTATATATTTAGACTCCCAATACCAGGCGGGTGCAGGGAACTTCATGTTGCCCTGGTGCTCTCAGAGCCAAAGGGAAACAGGAAGCTGATATGTTTGTGGTGTCTGTATAGCGTCCTGTTATAGTCCTGCATTTGTCCCGTCTTGTCTTTGTTTGTTGCCAGTGGTATCAAGGGTGGTTTCTTTCCCCCATAGGGCTGGCACGTCGTCATATAAGTGAAATACCCTTGAGTACGACGTAACCCCAATCAAACAAACAAACCCAATACCAGATACACATGGACTCATAGTGAATCAATATTTCGGTTTATTTTAAAACCATTGTAAAGAATGATAAAATATCTGTATAGAAGGTGTATATATACTAGGTTATGTTGGTCTTCTTAAGGCCCGTTTACACGATACAACTAGTTGTATACATCTTGTCGCATGCCACAAATTGTATAAATCTGAGTTGTATGAAACTCGTTGTTCACACCACACTGAGTTTCATACAACTTTTAATCACATGACATGTGACGTCAGCGTTTCTAAGAATAGCCTGTACTGGTGACGTTCCATAAATTTTCGTGCGAGGCGTAATAATTGATGAGTCTTTCCGTCTCCTCCTTTGACAGACCGACTGTAGCCTTCTTTGAAGCACTCGCCATGTTTGTAAACAGCAGACGAGGGATGAAATATCACTTGACTAAAATCGAAAGTTTTGATTGGTCAAACG
Organism: Mopalia kennerleyi; assembly: GCA_034783855.1. Lineage (NCBI taxonomy): Eukaryota > Metazoa > Mollusca > Polyplacophora > Chitonida > Mopaliidae > Mopalia > Mopalia kennerleyi. The sequence continues at coordinate 2,378 of JAVFBX010212806.1, forward strand.
TTGCAACTTGTCGCATGAAAATAGAACCGGTCCTAATTTGTACAACTCGCATCCGATAGGTTTCATGCGTCAAATGTTTGACAAACATAAGTGTTCACACCGCCCAATTTGTGGCATGCGACAAGATGTATACAACTAGTTGTATCGTGTGAACGGGCCTTTACCAATACATTCAGCTGTGTCGTCTGTATACAAGGTTCAAAGATACGGTCATAAAACAACATACAGAGAATTAACATTTAGGTAAGCCAAAGAAAACAGCAAATGCTATGGATCTTTGATGAATAGGTTTTTTCTTCAGTCTTCAGCCTAAGCCTTCCCTAATCCCTCTGTTGTGTAGTGTGTAATCTCTTAATCCCTTTGCTTCTATCCAGCAGCTTACTTACTGTTGTTAAGATCACATTGGAAAAAATGTATGCCTATACTTTATATGCCAATCTTTCATGTTTTAATATCGACCTGTGTATGCTGACCGGTACTTTCTCTTATCTTTGGCTTACCTGAATATTCATTATCTTTATGTTAGTTTATTGGCCATATCTTTGGACCTTGTATATAGACGATGTAGATTACTGTTTTAGTAACAAGATAAACCTCTTGTATGTCAATTGCTTATTCTTGACAATGGTTTTAAAACAAACCGAAATATTGAATCCCCATGTATCTAAGTCCTAAGTTTACTCTCCGTTGTAATACAATGTATTGTGACTTCGTAACATTTGTTCGTGGTTCATATTGTTCGACACCGCGCTTCGTTTACTTTTTCTGTGTGTGCATTATGAACCTTTTTACGTTGTTAAGTCACTTTGTCGAGTAGCTATATAGATGAAGTTAATGAATGTTGGTTAAAAAATTGTTTAATATTTATTTGAAAATTAACACAAAAGATCAAGCTTACTAACATTTGAAAACTGTCGCCTTGACAGCTCGTGTTGTCGGCGTGTCGTAAAACTAAGATGTTGAGAGTTGGGTTAACGATCCGAATTATGAAAGACACTCATTATCTCTTGGAATGCTGCCCTTTTCCATTGGGGAGCCTTTCAATGTATTAGACTACAACCGCTATTTATATATTCTCTGGATAGAAAATAAACAGATATATTTCTCGAACAGCCATTTTGTGTCAATAATTTATGAGTAAAGCTTTCAAATAATTCCTCAAGGAGTAGTTCAAGACAAATGTATCTATTTTTTCTTTCTCTTGTCAAGAACCTGTCTTGTTGTCGTTCCTATTTCAAACAAGATTGGTTTTCTATCCAATGGCAGGTGCCATTGTGTAATGCATTACTACAAATGGCTAATTGTTCCGAGCTTTGGCAATTGAGACCTTAAAGATATGTAACCCAACATTCTAAATGAACACACTTACTCCATTTGTTAAAAACATTGAACACTTTTATTGCTATGTGCTTTAGTGCATTAAATCAGTTTGTTTGTAAATGTTGTCGACACATCGTCACCAAGAAATCAAATGAGCGTTTCACCAACCATGTTGAATATTAATTAATTAGACTGTATCTAGACTTAAACATTATTCTAAAAAACATTCGATGAATTTAACGTTCAAAAGAATACACATTTGTGTCTACCAACCAAGTAATTCTACCCAGTAAGTGAACAAAAATTTATCTTTTTGCTAAAACATAAAAGTGTTAAAAAACCGTAATTATAGGGATGTGTACACTAATTCTCAAAGTCAAAGCTGGCTGATCTTCGGGGCAGTTTTTAATTTGATCATCCTCAACAATGGCCCACGCCAACGCCACTAAGAAAGTTTCTGTGTCTGTTGCGACACTGACCCTCCCTTGCGTGGTCAACTGGTGATGAAGACCCTACTGCTGGTAACCAAAACACACAAGTCAAATACTATTAAACATTACTTCTTCGACACAAACTAATACAAACAACCCCAACTAAAAAAACAGCCACAGACAAAAACTAAAAAATCCAATAAATTAGACACACAAACTAAAAAGCCATCTGGTCCAGAGGTTCACCCATCCAAGGCAACAAGGGATGCTGTTCAAAAGTTTCAGTTTGAACAGCCAATTAATGTTATTAAAGCAGAGAGGGTTGGTCCCCTCTCTCCAAAGCCATCAACAAGTAAATCCCTTGTGTCGGAGACGGCTGCTCTCGAGAACCTCTTCGACGCTTTGGAAAGGATGGAGGTAGACATCGGGCCTCCTTCCTCGACGGTGGCTCTCGAGAACCGCTTCGACGCCTTGGAAAGGATGGAGGTAGACATCGGGCCTCCTTCCTCGACGGTGGCTATCTAACCCCCGCCTTTTGGAAAAAAGCCCGATGATGACTATTTGCGACAGGTGGACCTGAAGCATCTGCACCCCGGTTGAGGAGCAGAAGAACACGCAGTGCTGGTCGTTCGAAATAAAAACACGAAAGGTAACCAAGGTGTTTTTTTTTCTTAATAATTGTACATAGATTTAAACATAATATTTACAATTTTTACATCAAAATTAAACATTTATTATATCAACATATTTAAGAACTTATTTTTCAGTTCAATTTGTTTTTCTTTTTTTTGATGTTCACTGCCAAGGGTACAGCATTGCTGGCGATGTTGTCGTCAGGTTCCTTAAACGGATCGGTGTGTCATAAAATTTGAATTTTGATGAATCATTGTAAATAATTTGAATTGACAGAATTTTAAACACAATATTTACAAGTTTTAGATCCAAATTTGAACTATATTATATACGGACATATTTTAAATTTTAACACTGATGTATGTCCTATTCAGTTCATTTCATGTTACAGCCAAGGGTTCTGCTGATTGTCATTATCTTTAAATTAGTTGATAAAAATAAAATACTTAGACAATATTCACGCCCCTGCGTAGCTGAAATACCGCTGAATGTGGCGTAAAACACTAATCAATCAATCAATCCTCAACAATGTAGTATAACCATCATAAGCCACATGGCTACGCCAGAGGCTAATGTGGCTGCATGGACTATTTGATAACTGTCCTTGTTAATGCCAACATATATGTTATTTATAAACGCTTAGAATCTTATATGCAATATTTAAATAAAAAGCCCCGTTCATCTCCGTTTATTCCTTTGTTCATCTATAAGCTTTAAAAAGCATTTCATGCTAAACACATCGTGAAACTTTAAAAGTAGACACCTAGACATTATTAGTAAAATATTCAGTCGTAGAAAATGTAGCTTACTTATTTTTGCGGCGCAAAGTTTCTGTTTCATTTCTCAACTTGATGACCTGCAATTTGTGAACAACTATGACTAGGAAAAGTTTGCAACTACAAAGAAAACAGTTGGTATGTAACAAAAGTGTGCCCTTCAATATGTCCTTCTAAATACTTATCAAGCAAGTTGGTAACCTTTATCAAACAGGTTAGCTGGGTTTCAAAGAAAGCTGTATCAGATGATAATTTTGCGAACGGTACACCAGATAATCTTATGAAGGAAAATGGTTCACACACTTTCAGTGTGCTTGTTTCTTGATTGGGGTTTAACACCATACTTAAATTTATTTCACTCAGACAGAGGCGTGCCAGCCCAATGGTTGAAGGATCCCTTGACGCCACTGTCAACAAAATACAAGGCGGAACAAATACAGAACGGAAAGCAGCAGGAAACTTCATCCAATCACCGGTACACATTTTCAGTTTTACCGGGGTATTTCAGCGAGCAAAGACTTTGGAGAATAGTTGTGTGGTAAAGAGTTTACAGTTTTACCTATTGACTTGAACAGATTTGCTTGTTTCTTTGGTTGGTGCTTAACATCTTGGAGAGAAGCCGCTCAAGGAAACAATGCACCAGCAGTTGTATGAGAAGTGCTCTCTCAGTAACCGTTCCACCAGTATGAGATACCAGGTCTTGATGACGCATTCGTGGCATACTGTAACATTTCACATTTGTATGTTTGTAATATTATTGCTATTTACTGCTGTGCAATCTCCCTGGTGGTTAAAATGATAAAGCGATCAAATACCAAGCAATCAATCAATCAATCAAATTACCAATCAGATGAAAGGAAACAAAGTGACGGGAAATATATTTGCCAGCTTACACAAAGTAGTAATCTTCGAAGAAAAAGACGACATACTGACTTCCCTTCGGTTAGACGTTATTATTGACTTCAATTTGTATACCAGTTCAATGTTCTTTGTGGAGTCAAGTTAATTTCAAAACATCAGAATATTTATAGCTGCCGTTAAGGGCATCCACTTCGTCTGCGGCTCAGATTAATTGGCATTTCATGTAAGTTGTGGTAGAATTATTCGAGTTTATAGGTGAGCCAAACATTCCAATGTAAAGGTTGGCTATTGCCGGACAGATAGCAATAAAAAGACCCGGTCTGGTTAAATGTGGAATTGTTTAACAGCCAATGTAAAACATGGCCATGTCAATGGATTTGTCTAACATGTCAATCCATAGACGTTTGATTGTTTCTAGAACAGTTTGACCTACCACTTTGAGCTATTTGTAAGGAATAAAGTCTAATTTATTTAGTTTTTTACGACAGGTTCGTCGTAAATAATCCCTTGCTGTTTATAACGACGATTACAATGTGAACTGTGTGGTTCATTTGATACCCTTAACAAATCATTTGACATTTTGTTATAAACAACTGTTCTATAATCAGCCAATATTATGACAATGTTATAATAAATCACAAAATAAGCTGGAGGGTTGTCCTGGTGCTCTTAGAGCTAACAGGCCTCGTGAAGCCGATCTGTTTGTGATGTCCCTGTACTGTTACATATTTGTTCCGAGTTGTATTTGTTCGTTGCCATTGGCATCGAAGGCTGTTTACCTCACCCATTAGGTTAGTGCGCATAATATAAGAACATTAATAACGGTGTGAAACCCCACTAAAACAAAAAAATTAAATATGTTTGTGATGGATACGGAAGCAGGCATTTTATGTTTTGTTGGGGTTTTCCTGAAGATTAAACATGACTGGCTTAACCACAATAGAACTATGTAGGTCTCATTCATATTTTCCTTACTCTTTGAATGTGTTATTGCAAACAATATAAAACGGCAGCAAACAAGAGGCCCTAACGTTCTTGAGTTATTTCCCTTGGAAGTACTATGTAAAAATGCGACAACGAAGGAATATGTTGATGCTATAATAACTATTTAATAATTTGTTTCGTTTCTATTGCCACTTCGGTTTTTTGGTTGTTGACTAATAAAATAAAAGTCCGTTTCGGATTTGAATGCGTGAATTGGGGCTTTTAGAGTCAGCTGAGGAATTTCTGCACATTCACGGCTAGCATGCTTGTGGTGCAGATGTTTATACTAAAAATAATGCCCAAATGCCTCTACTCTAACCAACGGACATCATGGAAGAAATAAAGATGTGCTACTTGACCCATTTCGGTCTGATTCTGCCAAGAAATTTATAAGTGACATCCGAAATTGAATAGTTATACTTAGCAGAGTTGTGTTATGAAAATGTTATTATGTGGCACCTAATTTGCGTTACTACTTTGGTTTAAGGTAAAGTAAATCCCGTGCAGCCCGAACTTATGCTTACTTTAAATAATAATTGTCTGATAATATGATGATGTTAAAGAACGTTTCGTAATGATGTAATGTAATGTAATGACCTTTAAATGACCTATTGGAATGAGTGAAATAACCTTAAGTATGGTGTGCAACAACAGAATGAAACGATTACACGCTATGCCTTTTATGACATTTGGGATTAATATTAGAACACTGAATTTGATAATTATTTTTTGGTAAAAGTAAATTTAGCATTGTTGTTTTTCCTTTTTATTTGTTTCAGCTTAAACCTACTATACTACTACCACTACTATTACTACTTTAGTACGTTCAATGTCTGTAGCTATGGTTTAAATACTAATGTCATACGACTGATTGTCCACTTCACAATGTTCATTGCCATAGTATGGTGGAAAATCCGCCCCCGCGATTGCCGGAGCCACATCGAGTGGCTCACTCATACCTGAGGGTCCAAAACACATGACGTGACTTAAAGACCCCAGTGTCTATACAACTCGACAATCAGCTTGTTTAGACAGAACAGAATAAATTCTTGAAATGCAGTCTAATAAATTAGAGTTAAGCAGCTGCGTAATATTGATATCCTAACTAACTAGTTGATTACATATAACAAATTTAACTATTGATCTGATGATATCGAGTTTCTTGTATCCATATTGAAGAACAGTGAAAAATTGACAACTTAACCGAAATAATTGGCAGAGGTAAGTAAATTTTCTTTCTCTACAATAAACAATAGAGAAACGCCTCTGCTAATATTTAGACGGCTTTAGACTTTTTTATTATACTGTTTCTTGTACTGAATGTTGAAATATCTAATTTGTCAAGGCAACAACCATTGGTTTCAAGGCTAAATAATATTATGTTAAGTTAAGATATATTTTTACCGAATATACAATTCTATATGAAAGCTTTATTCTTTAAATATATCGTATTTCCTAAATACTTTACCAGTGTGAAATCGTCGGAAGCAATGTTCCTAAGTTATATAATGTATAAACACAGCTGGGTTAATTAAATAACAAATACAATAGCCAATGCTATTGATTGGACAATTAATTTGATTTGTGATACAATAGGTTTTGGTAAAATTGAAATGCTCGAATTTTAACTTTTTATTAAAAGATTAGTCTGAACAATTGATTAACATAATATAGCGTTTCTGTCGCTGATAACTCTTTTGATGTATGTATATGTATCTGAAAAAAAGGTCAGGTATAAATGGTTTAATGCTTATAGTGTGACCCCAATACAAATACCCTTACATTTTCAAATTCAACCTGAAAAAAAGACAGGACCCTTAAGATTTATTGTCTATATATTTATCAAAGTCACACGCCATGGTATCCTTTACAGACTCGATGTTTACCTATTCTATGAGCTACCTTTATTTTAGTTTCGCGCACCTGCTGCAGTGCGTCAGATATATAAGTAACAAACACAGATGAGTTAAACCGATTTGTAACAAATGTCTTTGGGAATAACGTCCACCGGTAAAGTAAATCACTTACTGTTGATTTCTTTGTTTAGTTGAACATTCATTTCACACTGTTCCGGGCTTAAATATGGTAAAAACCGTGAGAAAATCGCGATTTCCGAAGTCACAATATGTGACCGACTCATATACCTGATGGTCAACTCGCGTTGCACCATATAACTTGATTTTAATAGTATTCATATCTTTATATGTAAGCAAATTTTTCTCTCTTCATTTATTTAAAAAATATATGTAGACATATATGAACTGAGGTTGACATCACATACACCCAGGAAAAAGCCCTTCTATACAATGAATAATTCGACAACAATAATAAGCGATTTAAACAAATGCACAAATGTTTTAGACATCGAATCATCTACCTACAGGTAAGGCGAATCAGGTGTTTGAGCAATACATAATTAAAAACAAATACGTGGAAAACTCAAAACGAAAGTATTCAATTATTTCACCACAGGTTCGCTGTAAGTTCATTATAATCAATCGTCATAACATTTTGAACATAAGGACAGTTTTGTAAAAAAACAAATCTTTGTCTGTCGTATAAATTATGACAATGTGACTAATCAACGCCAGTGATTTATCACCGTAAAATATCAAGTAATAATTTCATAAAGTCACCGAGATCAAAGCACGGCTCACATGCTATTCTAGTTTACGTTTTGATTAATATAAGTTAGACAAGATATCTTCCTATTTCATCTGGTTGTCGGGCAACACTATTAAGAAAGTGATTAACAAACAGGCCGATGTAAATTGAGATAGATTGGTTCAGGTGTTGTGCGAGATTCCATGCCCCAGCCAAACTTAACAAATACAAATGGGTACCGCCTGGCAGAAACATATTAACTCGAATAGGAAAGCGATATAATTAACATACCTCGGATGTTTGAAGTGTAATTTGTGTCGTAACTCAAAGATTCCCCAATTGAAGTACTTCTGTCTCTTTCATATCCTATCTATAACAGAGCGTCGTGCTTCGAATCGCTGTGTTTTTTTTTTGCTTACTATAACTGTCAATCGGTTTGTTTGTTTGTTTGTTTTTCACCCGTAGCAAAAACGAGGACATTTCGTTGTAAACAGTTTGCGAAAACGGTCATTTAATACGTTGCCCAAAACATACAGTTAGTATTAATCAAGAGTTTTAATAAATGCACATACGCCCCCATATGGTGCCATATATTAGAACTTTTTCTGTTTATAAGCCTTATAGTTGTTAAATTCTGCTCCGAAAACAGATCATATCACAATTGATATGTTTTTGCACGGACTGTCATTCATTTCATTAAAATTATTAACTAATCTTGAGGTAAGTTCAGATCACCCGTATCCACAAAGAAACTACCTTAGAATGTCAGTAAATGTCATTCAATCTGGCCTGGACAAATTTGAATTTACTCTAAACGAACTTTTAAATTTTCTATTTACAACTTTTAGCAGTGTGCTGTTATACCAATATCGTGGTTAAGCGATGTGTGTTTGGATTGGTTTTCAAACTACAAATACATGTCCGTAGGCATACATATTATGCATTTACAACGTGAGGCCGTCGGTTAAAGTCATTCGTTTAAAGTCATGAAACAACTACCACAGCACTCACACTAGCTGAATTTATCATTAAAACACAATCGCCAATGTTAACGTAAGCTGTAAGTTATACAGAATATAGCACGGCTTTTGCCAAGTAAACACGAGGGACATCCTCGCTAATGCACATGTAACTTATGCATTCTCTCTCTATTTAAATTCAACCACGCGCTTGTAGCCACAACCTTCGCGAAATGTGTAGCTAGCAAGAAACACTGATTAGTTTGTGTTTACGTCACACCCGAGTGTTAGCTCGCGAAGCCGCACATTAAAAGCTTTATCAGTAAATATGCAGATGTGTCTTGTTGACATAATACAAGATAAAAGTAAAACCTCCAGTTATTTCGTTACCGCCAAGAAAACCAACTAGTTTTTCAACACAGACTGCAACTTTGAGGCCAACCCTCGGTCTGCGTAGAAAATCTTGTGGCTGAACCCATTAGCAAGCCGTTGTATCACTTCTATCTTTATTATAAATATGTAAAATTCTTTTCAACATATGTAAAAGTTTTACATGTGTGAAAAATACACAAGACGATGGGAGTACACACAAAGGTCGGATACGGTCTCTAGCTATGGGTTGAAATCATTTCCCAGTTTGAAGTCGAACTCTTTTGTAAGAAATTATAATAAAAGTTCATTTTATATATAGGGAAATTCTACTTCACATATGTGAAATAGTTTGGTTTTTGTTTTATCTTACTGATTGGGGTTTAACACCGTACTTAATATAGCGGCGTGTTTTATTTTACTGATTGGGGTTTAACACCGGACAAGAAGTCTATTAACTAGAAGTAAGCAACTGCCGTATAGTAATGTCCACGGCATTGTAGACCAGCAAGAAATGGTGAC
>JAVFBX010212817.1:0-11836 GCA_034783855.1 Mopalia kennerleyi
TGTTTAGACTCTTGATCATGATAACATAATCATTTAAATAACCCTTAAACTCAACTACAACTCAATTGTTTAGACGCTGAATAACGATATCAATCATTTAAATACATTCTCAAACCCAACTACAACTCAAGTGTTTAGACGCTGGATCATAATAACATAATCATTTAAATACATTCTCAAACTCAACTACAACTCAAGGGCTTAGATGCTGAATCATGATAACATAATCATTTAAATACATTCTCAAACTCAACTACAACTCAAGTGTTTAGACGCTGGATCATGATAACATAATCATTTAAATACATTCTCAAACTCAACTACAACTCAAGTGTTTAGACGCTGGATCACGATAACACGATCATTTAAATACACACTCAAACTCAACTACAACTCAAGTGTTTAGACGCTGGATCACGATAACATGATCATTTAAATACATTCTCAAACTCAACTACAACTCAAGTGTTTAGACGCTGGATCACGATAACATGATCATTTAAATACACACTCAAACTCAACTACAACTCAAGTGTTTAGACGCTGGATCATGATAACATAATCATTTAAATACATTCTAAAACTCAACTACAACTCAAGTGTTAAGACACTGGATCACTATAACATGATTATTTAAATACACACTCAAACTTAACTACAACTCAAGTGTTTAGACGCTGGATCACGATAACATAATCATTTAAATAATCCTTAAACTCAAGTACAACTCAAGCGTTTTACATGCTGGATCACTATAACATGATCATTTAAATACACACTCAAACTCAACTACAACTCAAGTGTTTAGACGCTGGCTCATGATTACATAATCATTTTAATACATTCTCAAACTCAACTACACCCTAAGTGTTTAGAAGCGGGCTTACGATTTCATGATCATTTGGATACACACTAAAACTCAACTACAACTCAAGTGTTTAGACACTGGATCACTATGACATGATCATTTAAATACACACTCGAACTCAACTAGAACTCTCATAATCAATATTCATTTCTTTCAAGTGTTTGCATGCATCCATCGGAACCGCAGGAGTTGTAGATATTGGCTGACATAGCATGGCCAGTACTCATAAACTTATCAATAGAAACTATCCTCGTCGTAATAGTGTACATGTAATAACTGGTCTTTGATTCTGTCCATGTCTCTGTCAATGTGTATTCATATACATTATTTGTCCTTTCTGTTCAAGAAAATATGTGACATTTGAAGAATTGCGTGATATAGAAAATCATTATACGAATCCACCGATACAAGAACGAAAGCGTAAGCTATCTTTGTATTTTCAGGATAATTCTGTTCCCATGTTATTTCAAGTCCTGGTATAATGAGCTGACAGAATGAAAGTGCAGCGCTAAACTCAACGACTATAGATACAATAACAGCTTTAAAATACTTTTTATTTTTAAATAAGGTTTTAAAAAATACTGGATATCCAATGATTTGGGCTCAAATGTTCATCGTTCAAGAGAGTAGTTATTGACCCAACAAGTTCTTGGACTTATGTTTTGTTTAAAGTGGTATAAACATGTTGAACGGCCCCAGAGACGCAGTAATCCACTTAGTAATATCAGATAGAAGATTTGCTTTCACTTTGGATAAAATTACCTGGATATCAAATGGATTTAATTGTTTGCTAATTTATTTTCAATAAATGCTGGTGGACAATAAAGTGAATTTCTTTGAGTGAAACCACGAACTAGTCCCAGCTAACGTAATGGCTTTCTCATCCTTTAACTTCTGGCGATGTGAGTAATACTACAAAAATTGAAAGAAAACAAGATCCCAATATACTCCTAGTTTTAACTTCCATACTGATTCTCTTCTGGATTAGTTTATAAAATTCGCAAAATGTAAACAGAATTATTGTAATGCTGAACATTACAATTATGTTGTTTACAAAAGACGCTTACCGCAATAGGCTGCAGATGGTAATAAAGACATCCGACGAATCTGTCGGTTAAGATATAAGATAACAGAGCACACAATACTCTAGATAGCCTACAATTAGATTTGGATTACGTGAACAGAGTGGGTGAGGAAAACAATAGGAAAAGGAAGTAAACGTGAAATGGTCGACTTTCCGGAAGACGATGCAACCGGTTTCCGACTGTGGGAACAATATGTCCGTTGTTTGCTTATGTCACGAACGTACTAATGGCGGGGCACAATTGCATACTATCAGGTTCGTTGACTCATGGGTATTATGGAAAGAAAGCTATTATTTGACATAAAGAAAAACTACTTTTTGTTGCTTTTAGTAGTTAATTGGTTAGGAAATAAAATATAATTTTCGATAAAACAGGAAAGCAACAAACACGACAAACCGCATATAAAACAACAAGAACGAGGCGTTGCCCTTATTTTCCAAAGAAAAACAAAAACAGTCGTAACAAATTGTTCATATTAAGTTGTTATTTGAAAAGAACTATTATTTATACATACAGCATATTCATACAGTAATTACTAAATAGAAATGTATATCCCGATATGTGATTTCCAGTGGCTTCTAAATTACACAGCACATTAATGTGTTAGTGCGACATTCATCCTTTCTTGAGATTTGTCTATGTTTCGCTATACCAAAGCACTGAGAATGGGCAGGGAGAAATAAGACATGAGTGTTAGATCATGGAATGTGCTTTGGTGGAACCTCAAAAGTACCCCTCGCCCCCTCCAGCATATCTTCCTATAGCTTGTATTTAGTCAAATCGCGTGTTAAAACAAAGTGTAAGACACCAAAAATTCACATTCAGCCCAAATTTGTAATATAGAATGGTGACATTTATTTTGTTATCTTCAATAGTCCTGTTGTCACAAATTGGGATTTTAAAAACGGTAAAAACCTATGACATTCTGATGGATCTGTTTTAAGATTAATAATATTGTAAAAGTTGTATACACTTACCAATGTTTATACCATTATTTTGTCACATAACAAAATTAAAATCAGATCTCAAAAATGCTCCCCGGGTTTTGTTTGTCGCTATTTTGAAATCTAAGGCAATCACTCTACAAATGCTGTTCAATTAGGTCAAGCTAACTGGGGTTCACGAAAGGTCACTGTTTCTGCTGTCCAATAAAAACAGATAACACGGGGCCGTGGTAAACAACGAATTCAGCCAAAACAAGCAGAAGTTGTCCGATTTTCATCTGCTTTAATGTTGCAAGCCGCATATAAACAGGGAAAAATCATATTCCACTCAAAATTTATTTTCTTAATGGTGTTTGTTGGTTGTGCGTGCATGTATCCGTTGGTCATGTAAAAATACGAAGTCGGGAAACTTCGGTTCGTCGGCGGAAATCTTCGTCTTTTAAAAACCAAAATTGAGAAGCAGCTCTGTGATTGGTCAATTTAAGAAACCAATCGACATTGTAAGCGGGGTGATTGCGTTAGACCTTAATATAAGCGATAAACAAAACACGGGGAGCATTTTTGAGATCTGATTTTAATTAGACTGCATAACATCTACCACATTCATGTAGAATTTAGATAAAAAGAAGAAAACGGTGACAATTACATTCTGATGACGTCGAATTTCAATGGGGTTTTTAAGGCAACTTATATATATATATCCAATTCAAATCGTGTAACTTTATATGATGACGTATTTCAAAAATTCTCGCAGCAGCAGTGTGTCAAGGAAACAAAATTTAAAGAACAATAACTCCTTTTTATAGATTAATTTTGCCAAAGTTCAAAAGAGCTGACAAACGCATAACAATTTTTTGTTCTTCAGTTGACAAATACAATACTTCTATGCCAATTATTACCTCTGACTGACTCGCTGCAAGTAAACGTTTTACGCAATCGACCACAAGCAACGCTTGTAATAGTTAAAGTAATTTTGGCAATATTTTTCCTACCTTAAAAATATATTAAACTATGATGTTCTTTTTAACAGTCGGAATAAAGAGGAAAAGACATACTTTATCCAAATAAAGACCTCGAGCTAGGGTACCCATCCATTTACCAGGGATTTCCGTAAGAAGTATAAATCTATGAGCATAGTACTTAAAACCACATATGTTTTAATAATACCTTTATAGTCTTCTATATAATGGTCTTTGATAGGTACAGTAAGTCGTGTCCTCCGATTGCAGACAATAGATTGTACATGTTATTGTCTCATATGACGATGTGTGGAGTGGAAATACAATCATATACACCAGCTGCTCATCTTCCCTTCATTATCATGACAGAGGCTTTGTCATCATGTGCCTGGGCATTCCCTGCGTCACCAAAAAAATCTGATTTCATATTGGTTTTGATATCCGATCCTAATTATCAACAAAATGTATAATAATAGACACAAATTCTGGAACTAACGCGAAATAAAAGCTTTGTGAACTTATTATAACTGAAACCGACTACTAGATTTGTTGTTACATGATGTTCACTAATTGCTCAGCATTGTCGAGTTCAGCTAAAGCATGCAAGAAATGTGTTCATCCATTGCTGTGTCTTTTATATGCAAATATGGTTTGACCGTTTTCTCGGCTGAAAGACATCTTTCGGAAGATTACTTATTGCAACACGAAGTGTTATGTGCATTACGATCATTTGTAAACCTCATGAAACAGTACTTTCAAAACTCATACGCCTTTTATCTCCAACGTTATGTCGTTCAATATTCTTAAATGTGGATGATCCGAAAGCTATTCTGTCTCACTACTGCCTTGTTACTTTTGTTCTCCTCGAAGCATTCTTCTGACAGGCTTATAAGCTATTAGGCATATCTTTCGTATTCCACATGCATACATATACTAGTATACATACAAATATGGACTGTGTTCTCAACAATTATACAAATAAACTTTCGAATCCAATCGTTGTGAAGCCATTATATAGCAAAATGTGCGAGTTGACGAAAGGAAACTGTTTATCATGGAGTTTCAAGAAGCACATGAAGGTTTGGTTTTTAAAAATATACATCGAAATCTTGTAAATCTTATATATTTCATTTACGATACCAAGGCGGGGGGAATTCTCTTTAGGTCAGTGTTTTTAAACCCAAATATGTCATACAAGAGTAGACATTCAACGTGATGCACAACACACATTCTCTATTGTCCACGGAGTTAGATCCTATCTTGTCCAAAAATTATCACACTGAGCTTTAAGGGTTTTTTTTTTTTATAAATCGGAATTATGACACTGTTGTTTGTCTGTGCATAAATTACACATTTTACTTCTTATATCTCCATCTACTCAACAACTCAAACTTGTGGAAGTAAAAAAAACACAAACTGGTTGTTGGAAACCATCATGGTGTACTAAATGGCATTATTCCAGCTTCTAGTCTTAAGGTCTTGCTGGACCCCTTGGTCGATTTTCAGAACACCTGCTGTATGTAATCTATTATACAGAAGAGTATAAATCTGAACCATATAAATGTATATATTTTTGGAAAGCTTGAATACTGAGGATTATATATTTATGAATTTTGTGAAAATCCAATTATTATTTCTAAAAATATTGCAAAATAAGTCAATGTCTACAGAAAAAAAAATGCAATAACGATAAGACTCAATAGATTAGTTGACCTAGTAGAATAGTCCTTGAACTAGTAAACAATGCCTCATTTTTAAAAAAATTTGATTAGATCGATCACAGTTGATTTTTTCGTCTATCCCACGTTGAAAAGTCTTATAAAAACGTAAAATCCAACTTTCAGAAAACATTTTAAAAAATCAAGGAATAACTTATAAACATTGAGACACAGTTTACTAGATCGCATCTTGCTCTTTACAATGCAACACAATTTGAAATCTCTACCATGAACACTTTTCTAGAAATGCGCCATGGAAAAGGTAGTCTCGGCTTAAAGTGAAGTGCCAGAAATAGGCAATTAAAGTTTTGCGACTTGTATACTTAATCATGGGGAAGCTAAATTATAGGCTTAAATTGCTCTGTTTGTAAATAGAATTTCGATTTATGTTTTTCAGCGACAAATAGTTTGAAAACCTAACTTTTAATCTAAGCAATAAATTTTTTTTTGTTCATTTTGAGCCCAAGGGGTCCAGCAAGATGCATTAATTGAATACTATACAATATGTCAAATGTGTAGCATAAATGGTCAAGAAGTGGTTCCAAAGGCCACCGGTTTTGTCAAAGACGGTAGTCCAGCGCGTTTTGATTCCAGACAGCACCGTCGCTTCAAAAAAGTAACATTTCTAACAAAATGTGGATCCATCCGACTCTTTCTTTCACATGACGTGAGCTGCAGCCGCATTATGTCGAATCCAGACTCCGGGTTAAGGGGGTTGAGCGTTAATTTACGCAAAAATAAGGGTAAGAGGCCGGAGTGTAGATCTTGACCCTAGTGAATATTGTGTAACCTTTGTTAATCGTTCAAAGTCTGACCCGGTAAACTCTGTGGTTGAATCCGTCTCTTCTCGATCAGTGGAGTCACATTTATGGTTGACCCAATGACCAATATATCATTGGGGTTTGGACAGTACCTTCGCGATAAAACAAGACAATCGTATTCAAAGAGCAATCGATCCTAGATTCTTTTCTGACACATTATAAAGGATGTAACCCAGGCTATAAACAAATCAATTTTGCAGACACCGTTTGTATCAAGCTTTTGTGTCGCAAATTTATCATCGCCTTAGCCCTGAAAGATATAATATATAAGTCTGAACCCGTAACATGGGCCGTTTTTTAATCTCTCCTTCTTTGAATTTCAGACCTGGTTGAGGAAGATTTGACTGACCTGATAAATGGTTGTTGATCGGCCGCCCGACTTCCAGCAATACTTTGGTTTTTCAGCATAGCTAACACTTTACATAGTTGTATTAGTATGGCATATATAACCGTTTGAGTACACCACTTTATACTAAAGAAATACTCCCTTGAACACGGCGTTTAAACACCATTCAATCATTCTATCGATCGATCAATCAGTCAACCAACAAATTAAGTCAGTCAGTCAGTTTGCGTGTATAAGTCAATCAATCAAGCAATAAGTATGAGGTGTGCATGATTTATTTAAAGGTTTGTTTATTCGTTTGGATTGTTGGTTGGGGTTGTGAGCCGTGCTTGCAATGGACGAATGAATCAATTAGATGTATAACAAGACAGGACAAAAACAATCCCTTAGCTCTGAGAGCCAGAAGACAAAATGAAGATTCATCCATATCAACCGGCCGTTAATGAGAGAACATGTATACAAATATAAAGCAGCATAATTAATATATATTTTAATTGTAGAGAAGGAGATATCTACATTATAAATAATACGCACTTATTAAATACTTTATAGCACAATAAGCAGTATTTTATTCATTACAGTATTTGATGTACTTTTAGGCATTTTATATAATTTCGGGCAGTACATGCAATGGTAAAACACAATAAACTTTCGAAACGTTATGACTTAACGTTTAATATTGTATCATTGAAACTGTACTATATTTGAAAAAGTTTTATTCGCATACAACTTCCTTGTCAGTCTATGTCAATTACGCAACTTGAAAAACATGCGACGGAAACGTTGATAATCGATATCGATCTATTTGAAGTTGTGTGCATGCAGCCAGTTTAGCAGGCCGCCATTACGTTATTAATAGCTACAATCAATGAAAACAATCGACACTGTCAAAAGGTGCATGTTTTATTGGTCATTAGGCCCATGCATTTCTTCCGGACTCTTCATTCAGGTCGATTATCAGGTCGAAGTGTTTGCTCAATTATAGATTAGACTAACCAATGAATGACTTACACAAAGAAGTAAAAAAAATAGAGCAATAACCCATGGTATCATGTTATGTAAAGTTCAAATATCAATAATTCCTGGTATAAGCATTAATAGGTGTACACAATTTTGACTGTTTCAGGGCTTTTGGTCAAACTATGTAAGTGTTCAATTAAAACAAAACTCAACAAAATATCGGCAAATGAGGTCCGTTGGAAAACATAGATCATAGCAATATTTGTATTTAATGAAATAATTGCTAATCAGACATATGTGTTTATTACCATATGACATAATTAAGGCAAATTCCATATCCAGACATAAATTAATACAGCTGTACCTACAGCTCCCATTAACGACACATCTGACGGGATGAAGAAGGATGCCACGTGGTCATTGAGGAAACAATAGTCTTCTTTTGTTTGTGTGGCTTCCCAGAATGTAAGGGCGGTCGTTTGAACGGCCGCGAGTTATGCTACATCAACGCATGATACAATATTCATTAAAATTATGTCAATATTTGGTCCGCTTTTAAAATACATTAAAGAGAACAACGACAAATAGTCCCGAGTACACAGCAGTTTCGAGTCCTGCTGTCTCCATTATATTGTTTAAACCAGTTTGACGTTTAATTGTACGGCTGACTTGTTAATGCCATCTACTAAATGCAATGTTCAACAAAAATAATCACGAAGATCCCAATACATATACGTTTGGCTAACAATTATAACAAAATGATTTGAGTACTACATAGAATAGGGTCTTGCTGTGGCTGGATGGTTAACAGCGTGTCTGGTGCTCCTTCGATGTACCGTTCACAAGTTTGAGTTCCGGACAGAAGGTGAATGAATCACACGAGGTCACTCCCGCTGTCGCGACGGCTTTATCTTCGAGGTTTCTTCGCGTTGTTTAACCTCAGGTAAGTATGGGACGGAGTTATAGAAAATAAATCCTCGGAGTACAATGTAAAACTCCAACCCTAGAAACCCCTTTTTTGTTTGAATGAATATACATTTAATAATATTTGAAGTTATGGAAACGCACTCGTTGTGGTATGGACAGTCCACCATAGAAAAAAGCGTGGTCAAATTAGTTCTGCCTCGACAATAATATCTATCTCAGGACAGCTCTTTTCGAAAAAAGGGAAGAGAAGTTTAATGTTTATATTCAGATAATGTATTGCTAGTGATTTGAAAAGCCATACAAATATGAATAATCTATGAAGCTTTATCAGCAGATGCATCTCTGGCACTGTTAAGGTTTCATGTACAAAACGTTCTCAACAAAGACAACAAGGCGATGGGATACATGCGTCTATAACAATCAAACTCATACTGTACACCAGTTGCTATCTCTGCCCACGACTGGAGTCTGCCCTTCCTTTGCAGGGAATCCATAATAGATGATATTGTCAGGGAGTGATGTATTGAAGGGAAACAGTCCGTATACAACATCTGCCCAACCTCCATAACTACATCCTTTCAATCATATTGTTACCGTGTCGGGGGTTATTTCCAGTCCATCGACAAACTGTTCGGAATACACTACACTATTCCTTTGTTTTATTGATCAAAATATCGGATTTGATTTGGTATATGTTTTTTATTTATTTGTATAAAGGCTATATATAAAGTTGTTGAGCTTTGAAGAAAGTTGAAGAGAACATGTACATTTAGAACATATTAAACAGACCACAGATATACAAATTTCGAATGAGAAGAATATATTAGCTGACAATGATCAAAGCCAAGATTGCTTCTTTAATCAACTTCTACCCATTTTAAATAACACAAATCTATTCTTCTTTAGTATTAGTACGTGGATTTCCAATAACGATCACTATTGCAGCCAAACTTCTACTTTTATTCTACATATATCGAATTAGTTTTGCTTTATTTTACTTATGGTCAATACTTTTTTCACATATTTGAAATTCTTTTTTTACTTCTGTTTAAAAGATTTTCACTTGAGTGTAAAACAATTTCACAGATATATAATCCAAATTTATCATGTTCTACTTATGTAAAATTCTTTTCAACATATGTAAAATTCATATCAATATATGTGAAACTCTTTTAAACATAAGTAAAGTAAAACATAACAATTTCACAAATGTGAAAAAGAATTTTGCTTATGTCAAATAACCTTTCATTTTACATATGTACAAAAGAGTTCCACTTATCAAAAATACTGAGAATATTTCTCTCCACAGCAAGGGACTACCTTCGTCTGTGCTTCAGTCGTCTTTCAAAACGAATGCAAAGAAGATCGGAGTATATTCTTCAGGCAGGTAAGCGAGAGCCCATGTTGTGCAAGTTCAGCTTCACCATGGCATACTCCAAAGTCGAGACAGTTCATCAGGAAATGGTCCCCGTGAAGCGAGATTACAACAACAACAAGGCAAAGTGCAGACTTCCATGAGTCGAATAGCGACATACACTTGCATATATTTACAGTCCAACAACGGCTGAAACACAAAACCATATATTCTATTCTGAAACTCAATTACCGTTACAAACAAAGAGGGACAATTATATCAGGCGATAGGTATTTTTATACAGTATTTTTATTGTAGTCTACATCAGTTTATTTTTCCGCCGACTCAGACTTAGTAATGCTCACTACTGAAGCGGTTATAATTGTAGGCCTATAAAAGAAATGTAGGTTCCTCTAATTTATTATTTGCCAGAACAAAATGCTATGCGAAACACAGAGGTCGGATGTGCTTAAGATCAGATTGTTGTTTTAGAGAAAAATTAATCGCTGCAAAATAGAGGCTGTGAGAGAGAAGTCTGTAATTGATTGGATGCTTCTATTTCACATATCTACAAAAGAGTTCGACTGAGCTTCTTCTTTTACATCAGTGAAAAAACATTACAAATGTAAAAGTGTAGACGTTATTCATCATTAATATGTTATATACAATGTGTTTACAATCTTTGGCGTTTGCTAATACATATCTAATTATTGGTTTGAATGTTGTTTAAGGGTGCATCGAGGGTGGATCGGCTATAGAATACAGATTGTCCACTTCTCCCTGCTAATTATCCAGTAACTGAACCAAAGCAGTGGGTTTACAGATGAGATTCCCACGGAAAGCCCTCGGGATATGGCGGTTGTAGGAAATCTTTCTATCATTGCTACTCAAATTGTGGGGCTAAACGAAAGGGTTTTGTATAGCATTCTCCAATGAGCATTGAACTGTATTGATTGTGTGTTTTTAACGTATCAAGCTTGAATGGAATTCAGAAATAATCAGTGTTGTCGTTACGTCAATACATCGCACAGTTGTAGAAGATCCCACTCGGAACACAGTAGTTTAGTCGTCAAACTGTTTGTTTTCTAGACCAATCAATTCCTTCAGCTTACAATTAGACCAGATGCGTTCATGCTTTGCTTTTTATACTCCAGCTCAGCCGTAGAACTCTTTTTACAACTAATAGATGGAGTCATTCAGTCAGGGGTAATTTTGGTGAATTGTTATCAATCCGGTAATAAACCACTGAATTATACGTACTTTTAATACTGTTATCTATAATGTAACAATACTGACAACATATGTCTAATTTATTTGTTTGTTTGATTTGGGGTTAAACATCATATACGCAGGCGTATTTCACTTTAATATGTGTCGACGGATTGTCAAGGATGGTTTGAGGCATCTAAAAACCTTTATTTTTTGGCGGCTAGACATTCAACATTTGTGATTTTAACCAACAATATTTCATTATTTCTAACAACGGAAACAGAACTAATGGTAAATTTTACAAAATGAAACTGGTTGAAAACAAGATCATGTCAAATGCCTCAGCTGCGTTGTAAAGTTTGTTTGGTGTGTTTTGTTTGTCTATTTTCAGGAACTCCATTTCCGATTTTCACCCGTTAAATACATTTAACCAAACCTTGGTATGTCTAACGAGAACGGACGGCTACCAGCTATATGCATGTATGCGTTATAAACATACATACATACATACATACATACATACATAATTTAGTTTATTGGCGACTCCATTCAATCGAATGATTTGCGCCAGGACTTAGCGGGTTTGTCTCATATATAAATATTGAACATAAATGAATTATCTCCCTTCTATAGATAAATAAGGTA
>JAVFBX010212828.1:0-11836 GCA_034783855.1 Mopalia kennerleyi
CCACAATTGACGTAAGTGTCAAACGTGACTTATATGTTTAGAATTTTAGAATTTAGAATTATGATATAATTATGGACATAGACACTTTTTAGCGTTTCGTTATACGTCATGATCGTCGGAGCATGGAGTAAGGTTATATAAATTATCCAGTGTAACTTTGTAGAATATGATTGTTTGTTTGTTTGATTGGTTGTAATTTAAAGCCATACTTTAGGTTATTTAACTTATATCAAGGCATGTCAGTCTCATGGGATGGGAGAACGGAATCACCTTCGATGCCACTGGCAGCAAACAACACAAGATCGATAAAGACATGACAATCATAGGACACAAAACAAAACTTGCGGAATAAGACAACGATGACTTGTCTGTTTTGTTACCGGAATGAAGGTTTCAGGAACAATTATGATACCCATCATTATAAAAAAAACGACGAATACATATAAAAAAAGCTAAAAGAAGCTATTTATTTTCAACCGTCTGGCTTATAGGAGAGTATGAATCAAACCGTAGGATGCGGTCTGGAATAGCACTGGGGGATATTTTTCTTCCTCAATTCCTTCCTCCTACTGGTTGCATGAGTATGTTTTTTTGCGCCATAAAAGTGAAATGCACTTAAACACGGCGTTAATAAGCAACCACTCCTTAGTGCTGGACCAGTGATATTATTCCACAGCCCCTCCCTAATAACGGTTACATGTAACCACAAACTGATCAGCGCTACAACATTGGGTTGGATTAACTGTCAACCTTTCTTATTTGTATCGGTCAAAAAGGTCATAACTTTTGTTAAAATGGATAAACTTACGTGGAATCAAACAGATCAGCTGATTAGGTATTTCTACATAATGTTGTTTTTACATAAGTCCATTTATTGATTCCCGTCTATAATAAAACTACAACAAGACTAGTGGGATTTAACGAACATAGTTACAGGAGGTTAGAGGAGAAAGCATACCGGTACTCTACGCTAATCTTAATTACGGTGGAAAACCGAGAAGAAACCTCGTAAAAACCACCCCCGCGATTGCCAGAGCCACATCGTGTAACTCACTCATATACCTGAGGGTCGACAGACGGACTCGATCCTGTGAACGATACATCGAAGTTGACTTCAGCAAGCACGCTCGCTAACCACTAAGCCACGGCTGCGGGCACAAGAGATTGGAGGAGAAAGCATACTCTAGGCTGATCTGCTGTTTAAAGTGAAAAGAAAATGTCTACCGGAAAGAAGACGTTTTACTCCAAAGATATTTACCAATGATTGCTTACAACTTTCTTCAGGCCATGGTTTGATATATAAGGTTAAACCTACACACATTTTAATATTGCCGTCGGGAACCGATAAAAATCCGTTCCTAACTTTTGTCTACAACAGTGAAAAGAAAACAACCCCATCTAGGACATCAAAGGCAATACATTTAACAAAAACCAAAACAGAAGAAAAAAATACAGCTAATCTATTAAGAATTTTCAGTAACATTTTCCAGAAATTTTGTTGCATTTCTATCAAAGTGTAATTTCAACACCGTACATTTAGGGGTTAAGTTTGTTTGGTGTTTTTGAAGGGTTTGCAATTAATGAGGATTAGGTTTATTTGTTTTTCTAATGGAGCTATGGAACTTTTAACGTCAGTTCCACGCGCACAGAAAACAGTGTCATGACTTTCAACAGATTTTGACAATTGCTAAAATCTTCACGTACATAAAAAGGTATTCAATAATTCATCATGACTTGATGGATTGATTGATTAGTGTTTTAAGCCATCGTGAATTGAATAAGCCTGCATTTGAATGTATTATAGTATTGGCTTTATGCTCTGGTTTCGTCCTGCAGAGAAGTCAGTATATGTACCTGTATATCAGTGGTAAACTGTTAGATAACAGACTAACCACCAAATTAACTCTCTATCTAAAACCGTTATCCTAAAACATTGAAAACGAAATAAAATGAACTGAAAAATAACAATATTTTTTCTATATTTCACTGATGCACAGGAAAACGAAAACGGATCAAACGATCTCCATATGTCAGAGATCTTATAGTTGATAAGCATCCTCAAGTACCAATTTAAAACTATTTATATGGCTAGAAGAGTATCAATTTTCTGGACAAAGTACAGGGTATATCGTTCAATTAGGTGGTCGGTCGTCTGGTACCTAGATCACTTACATAGTTATCTCACGACTCATGTTCAGTGGATCAAACAGCACAGTCTTCGTAAAGGTAAGGAATGATTTATGTATTCTTCGATACTGGTTAGATATATATTCCTTTGACCTTTGAATCGCTTGTCCCTGCTAACTTTATAAGGTTCTATATCGGTATTCTTTAATATATATTTCGAACAGATGGACAGAGAAAGAATTGCTTGCCAGCATGCACTGGGTTTCCAACCCAGGACCTTTGGGTTACAAGTATTCTATAATATATCTCTGTAGACCAACGCCTGTATTTATATGGTTAGACACTGTTTGCATCTTCGGAAAGGATGGACAGTTTATAAAGGTTAATTTAATTACATATAGTGACTAACATTGTTTCGCTCACCTTTGGCTTAACATTTCTTGTTTGTTTATCGTCAAGTCGCCTATGTATGGACTTATATGGCATGTCTTGTTTCATTTTGCCAGGTGAAATACAATGTTTGACGCCACACTTTATGTTAATTCATTTATGTGACGAAGTGTCTCAAATCCATATCACCCAACTGATCTGGCAAAAAACAAGCCGAGTAGCTAAAGTAGGTCCTCTGTTAAAGCTTATATAAAAAAATATGCCTACTATTTACTTATTTAGTTTTGACAGCAGATAATTTTATGTAAGATGAAATGTTATGCTATTGCTTTCCTATTGGTGAGCGTAATTTGGCGGAAAACAAGGTGGATTGAATTGAATCAGAGTTGAATCAGATCAATCCGAGTTTACAGACAACCCGTCAGGCTAGTTGAAAGTTATAATAAAATAACAAAAAATGGCGGCCATTTTGGCAAACAGAATTTGGTAAAATCTTTTTTCGTTCCATTTGGAAGAAGCTACAATAAAAGTTTGAAATAAAAATGTCAATTTGATTTTAAGTTATCCTATTCACAGCATATGACCATCTGCATATTTTCAAATGTGCAATTGGTTTGTTTGTTTGTTTGTTACAACAGGATGAACCTCCAATTAAATATGACATTAATCAGTGAATTGGTTTGAAGTTATTGTGTTCCAAACATATAAAGGTTTAATTATTGCTAAAATGTGCAAAAACGATCATTCTTGTCACTGATATTTGAAGGAAGTTTGAAATAAATCTGTTTATTTATTGTTTGGTTAAAATATTAACGACACATACAGAGATTTTATGAAGACTGTAAAATTACGAGAAGGTGGCCATATTATTTGGCGGAATTTCCCGGACACTTATTAATTTAACTTGTGTATTTGTTTTCAATTCAATACACAATACATACAGACGTAAATAACAGAAAATTACACAATGCCGGCCATTTTGTTTTGCGAAATTAGTTAAAACGCTACTAGATTTTTCGACATTTAGAGATTCAGGTAAATAAATTAATCTGTTTTCAAATGATGGTGTTCACAACACTTACATACGGGAATATGGTTAAGTTACGTTATGACGACTATATTGTATGCGGAATCGGTGAAATGCAACCCCTTTTGTGACATTATGGCTAGTTTCGTTTTATATGTATTCTGCAATGGTTACAGAAGAATTGTTATTAAGCACATGCATAACACGACGACAAGTTGGTCATGTGGCTAAACCAGTACAGGTTTCCAAAGCGCTGTGGATTGTTTGTTTGATTGGGGTTTAACGTCGCACTTACGGTTATTTCACTCATATGGGTGAGGGAAACCATCCTCGACGCCACTGGCAATAAACAAAAACAAGACAGGACAAAGACAGGAAAATTACAGGACGTAATACAAATACATCACAAACAGATCTGCTTCATGCTGCTTCTTAGCTCTGAAAGAAACAGGGCAACGCGAAGCTCCCTCCAACCCTCCGTCACTTCCTCTGTGGAATACCGGATACACAGCCGGATACTGAAGACTGGTGTCCTACAACCTTTCATGCTGCGTGGATGTAACAACTAGTGCCCTCAGAGTTCGTTTCGATCATCTTCAGGTTGCACAGCTATGTCTGGTATGCTATATTGGCCACAACTTATTTCAGAATATGAAAATCATAAAACTGGGTTAAATGTTTGGACTTGTGTTGAATGAGGCACCTGGCCACTCTCCGCTTATCTCTGACTGGACATACAAAAGCATTTCACGGGATATTAGACGATGCTACACGAAGAATAGAGGTATATGATTGATGGTAATCGCCTGTTCTTCTATAATTGTATCTTTTCAGGCATGCTTTAATCCGACAGGTCTATGATAAAAATGTCAGCGAATGTCATCTCTGGGTTACGTGGATAGTCTCATAATAAACCGAGGACCCATTTATCATTTCTTCAACGTATAGCGAAAAGCCCTAAAAATGTATATGAAATTTCTTGTTTCTATATTCAGTAGTCCCACACAGAAATCTAAGTTGCTAACGATGTACATAAGGATGGTGCAGCAAATTGTGACGACGTTTTCTGTGGACCAGGCATACCATACAGTTATAACGTGTCCATTATGGCTTTTGAAATTGGTTGACGTCTTTATCATTTTGAGGAATATCCTTCGGACTATATAACGGTCTTCGAGTCCCAAATCACAGTTAACCGCATGACTGCGTGATGAATTAAAGCCAATTTGTGATATAGAGAATATCATATATTCATTAAAGTCAAACAACAAAAATAGAATCAAGACACAGGTTTTTGGTGCTTGATGAATACATTTTACGATAGTAAAAATGTTTTGCCAACATTTTTTTAGTGACCACATATGTAGTAGGATTTAGGGTTCCCAATGGCGTAGCATGGACTCCAGAAAGAGAGCGGGGGTGATTACGGAGGTCAAAAATCCCTGTTCAAAAGGTCAAGGAAATGGGGCCGCGTAGGTCCCGGAAAAGGTGAGAAAAACCTGTACTGACAAACATTCAATATTCCATCATCCGATTCAAATTTAACAATAACTACTACTATATCGAGTATCCAGTTCCTGCAACTTGGTAGAAATTTGCCAGAGCCTGGGATAAATCGACATATTGATGTTCGCACCGAATAGACAAAAAAAGAAAAATTGCAAAAATATCTAGAGCATTCCGTCCTAAATATGCTTTTCTAATCTAAAGGAAATTAAGTCTCAATTAAACCTCATGGTGAAGCCCTTCACCTTAAAGAACAACTCCAGCATGGTGGTTATCCCAGGACTCAAGTTAGCAGATGTTAGAAGGTGTGACGTTAATCAATAACCGCTGTTATAGAAACATTTGCTAGTTTGTTTTGTTTTAGTTACAGGTCGTTCTTTAGGTTATGTCACTCATATGCCGACGTGTTAGCTCAATGGGTGAACTACATTAGCAGCAAACAATGACAAGACGTGACATAACAAGACAAATATCTGCTCTATGTTGCCTCCTTGGCTCTGAAAGCACCTGGGCAACAGAGCAACAGAAAGTTCCCCTTAATGTGTATCTCAGTCTATATGAGATATATTCTATTTCATGTGAAACATCAATCAATTTTAATAATAATCATTTGTGTTACGGGGACAGCAAGATAGCTGTAATGTCAATTTTACCTCAGCTATAACCCTTATTAGAACTGGGGCTCTATTGTTCTCTGGCACCTTAATCAGAAACGCACCATAACGATGTGTGGAAAGGATGGACTATTAACATTACTGGTCTTTATAGATGTTCACCCATCTCTGTAAACACTTAGTTTTGTAATACTCGGTCTACCAGTTATACTACACTTGTTTTAATCGATAAGTATTGTATAGTTATGTTGCACGGAGCTTGTAATCTGGTGTTATAACAAAACATACTATGTTCAGGTCGACCGATGGCGATGGGCTTCAACATGTGCTTCTGAAAAGTACCACCCACATTGCTCGGGGGAATGTTTGTTTAGAGGAAACTCTCAAGTAAACGACAAGACAGAAGTACACACCACAAAGCATTGTTCAATAAGATAACGTGTGCAAATTAACAATATAGGCCATAACAACAACTCGGCTCTCTGAGGAGATATGTTTTTTAATTACAAGATTATCTTAAAGATGAACACGATACAGGGACGACTAATGCTTCGCTCTACAATATAAAAGCTATCCTATTAGATCCACAGACAAACATAAACTGCACTGAGGTATTAGTAATGGGCCAAATCTCGTGAGATTATCGTTACTGTGGTATCATCTCCACGCTCGGACGTGTAATGTATGAATATGGGTTAAAAATCGTTCATGTTGTTCGCCGGAAGCCTATTTACCGCCGTATATTATCTAAACCAAAATATTATAACGGTTTGTTAAAAAACGTATAGATTGTGTTGTACACAGTTCACACACATATAACAATCAGTTGTATTGGAGATTCTGTAAATTGATATAAAACGATTAAAGTTCAACATAAAATCAGCTGCTTATTGCTTCTTGTCGGTTCATGTTAAATCCATCTGATACACAGAAGAGAGACAGATGGACCATTCTGTATCAAATGAGCTATATATGTTAGCTGCTTGTTAGTATGATTGTGAACAAGAAATAATTATAATGGACCACAGATTACGAACTATTTATAGTTATGAAAAAGGATCGACTCTGTTGTTGAAGTACACACCGTGTCGTTCGACTGTCCTAATTACAGGCTAGTGTTGCCGGTCCTCTACAAGTCGACATCATACATACCGATATGTACACATAGTCTGTGTGGGATTCGTGTCGTGTGGACCAATCGACACACGTCTGTCAGAGTAAGCAACTAGGAAAGTTGGTACCATTTAGTTATTGTTATTTATTTCTTTGCTCAGTCCATCACATTTGGCCTACTAAATATAGTAATATCAATTATCCCTAGTTTAGTTCTCATCACTGAGAATGGTTCTCTTTAATTTGTCTGTGGACACCTGTACTTCTATTTATACACTGTTAGCATCTGGGTTCGATATTTATGATATTGTAGATTTGACAGTTGTTTGTTCGTTGAACGATATCTAGGACACAATGACGATGTTTTCCCATTGTTACACTTAACGTTTACGTTTATTTCCTTGTGTTAGTCTGTTACTCACCTGTGAAAAGTTGCCTATCAGGTACAACTACAATGAATATGGTGCTGTATTGATAGGTAACAGTAACACTTTTAACAGTATATATTTAAGTCTATTCCAGCTAACCCTTACACTGCGATATTAGGATATATACTTAGTTCTAAAGTTTGTCCGTCTACGGTTTAACGTTACACTCAAGGCTTTATTCACCGTGTCCAATATCTCATAGGGGATTTATATCAATCTTACCTTGTTATTATATTGCGATGCCTCGTTGTCTTGTGCCGCAAACCAATCAATATTAAAGCTATACTGTATTAATAAAGATACAGAAACAACCCGTTTGCCACTGTTATATAACTGAAATTTCTATGAATAGTATTGTCTACCTATGCTAGTTATGAATTGTGGACTCATATACCACTGTATCAAGGTCACTACTGTAACTATGCACTCTGTACTTTGAGATAAGAGTATGCATGTATATAAACTAATTTTTTATTGGATGTGAGTAAAATAGGCCGAGCTCAATGCTCTCAACGGAGGGATGGGCGAGAACTTTCTGTTGCCCTGTCGCTCTTGGAGTTAAGGGGCTGATCTGTTTGTGACGTTTTTGTATTGCGTCCTGTTGTTGTCCTATCTTGTCTTTGCTTGTTGTAAGTGGTGTCGAGGGTGATATTTTCACCAATTGGGCTGGCACGCCATCATATATGAGTGAAATAACCGTAAGAACGGCGCTAAACTCCAAACAATTTAAAAAATAAAATAAAAAGTTAATAACAGTTGAAAAAAAGGATGCACGACTCTTGTAGACGACACCTTAGAGTAGCGTAAGTCGTTCACAGCTGGATAATCACAAATCCCGAAACACCATTGGAACTGTTTAGTGCATGTTATAAGTGTCCCCCTTGTGCCTTTTGATCCTAATATTTGTCGGGCTTAAATGTGAATCGATTTTTTTAGGACAGATACGGGCAAACGCCTGTAGAATACCATACTGGACAGCGATATGTTCTGGAGACAACTCATTTTAAAAAATATATACCCTGCTAAACAACGCTGACAAAAAGGTTTAACATATTCATTTTAACGTTCATATTAAAACTTAAATCTCCAAAGAACCTGGGCATAATAAGTTCCTGTTGTAAAAGATGTTGATGGCTCCACGCAGAAAAACGAAATATGTACACATCTAGACATTGAGTGTGCAAGATCGAGTAATAATAGCGTTTGTAGTGCAAGTCATGGTGAAGTTAGATTAATAGCGAAATGCATTAAGAACCAACATCCATTAATTTTAAAGAAAAAAGGTAACATTTTCGAGTAATCGATAGAGCAATTAGTGTCTAGAGCCTGAAGACTAATTCGCCATTGCTGGCAAGATTCATCAAATGGACTGAAGAAGACAGAATTTAAAAAACTATCCGTCTTTCAAATTATAAACGTCAATTATCTGAGAATTGTATAATTGTATATCTGTAAGGGGCATGGAATGTATACGAGTGTGTTGCCCCGTTTATTACCCGTTTTCCAAATGTTTGTCCATTCATTGTTTCTATTAAAAACTATTAACCTATTTCTTTTCCAAAGAAACGGAAAGATAGTCTTACACATTATAAAGTATATATTTCTACAGCGTGGTATACTATTTATATATACCATGACGGTTACACCAATGACCCACTCTTGGGGTAATTAGATTGGACAGTTAAAGGTTTGCTGTATACTTCAATAAGATAGACTCCAGTGGTCTCTAGATGTGTACAGACAGTTATCATTACGGGCTTGTTATGATTATAGAGAGGGTCACGTCTTTCTGACCATCGCTCTCTTTATCACAGGAGCGTACAATAAGGTGAAATATGGGAATATGTCCGAACAACTGATTAGTTTAAAGTCGTGATATATTGCTGTTCAGGGTTTTAGTATATCACCTTTGTTCGGTTATGTAGCCAAGCGGCTTAAACAACGCTAAACGCAAGCGAAGTAACAATTAGTAACTTCTGGAGGAAAAGATATCGAAAAATAACATAGATTTATAGCACAGCGATTTTCTTACAATCGATCGGTTTCATTAATGGAGTAGAAAAATGGTAAATTGACTCCCTTTAAAAACAACTTCAAAAAAAATTTCCACAAAGATCCGACCATAAACAAAATTGAAAACGTTATGATATTTACCATAGCGGTCAATGTAATTCTGCAGTTAGTTACTAATTTGGTTCAGTAAATATGCTCTAAAAGACTACACAGACTTCGATCTACATTGCGAAACGAAAATTGTAAAAGGTGTTAAAATGAGAGACAGGACTTGCTGGTTAACATCCGACTCTCTACCAGATAATTATATTCTCTAAACTTGACAGGCTCATGGGTTCATTTCTATTCCTTAATACATGTAGTTCTGCTCTGGAGTTTAGTTCACTTCAAACCAACGACTGAATATCGTTTTCTGGGCACTTTGTGTTAGCATACATAGTAATGTATAGTTACAATTCCGAGGAAAGATAATGAATTCATTTTGACTTAAAATTTCGGTGTATTGATCAAACCGTCATCAGGAGTAATATTAACTAGAGACATAGGTATATATATACAAAATTCATTATCTTTCTTCGGAGTTGTTACTATACTTTACTATGTTGAACCCCTCAATGTTAGTCATAATATTTGTGTTACATATTTTTCACAATGTTTATAAGCCAACCTACCTTGTATATAACCGGATCGACTATTGATGCTTTCTCTCTGTACTATAATGATGCGAGCCTGGAAGACAGATAGAAAAATATTAGGTCTAGAAATGTTCTAACAACTATAAAACATCAAGAGTAATCAATTTTTGCGCTGATCTTACATTATTTATATAAGCTCTATATAAAATAGCTTAATTAGCATAAATATACTGTCCTGAAATACAGTGAGAAGTTTCAAAGGTGAAAGTAGAAATTTGATATGGATTCATCTGTTCCTATCTTGACCATTTGTCTGGCTTACATGTGAATGGAAGTTTGTTTAGGAGTGTTGTAGAAGATTTGTAGATAGGCGGTGGGTGGACAAAGCCTTCCTGGAAGCCATAAGGGACAACGGCAAAGGTTATTCACTGGCCGGATTATGACAAATCATGGAATGTTTTAGTACAATTTATTGAGAGAAAAAAAACATAAACCCGCTAAATTACGCTGCCAAGTAGGTAAAGGTACCTTTCTATGCTTTCTTCTTGAAAATGAAATACCCTAAATCAGACAAAATTGTGGGCGTCTTTAATTATCTGAACAGCTTTATACTGCACTGATAAAGGTTTTTTTTTTTTTTTTTTTTTAATTTTTCTATACAAAATACGCATTCCTCAGGTCCATATATCTATACAGAACAACATACGTAGTCGCTTACAGACTTGAAGCTGGTAAGCTCTGACAATAACAGCATTTGCAGCACAACACAGGTTGTGATGTATCAGCACTTGACGTTAGATTGATAGAGGCACTATACACTAAGTATTTAGGTCCATCCTTTTTGAAGAAAAAGAGTTAAGATTAGAGCAATGGATAGCGGAATTTGTGTCTGGAGCCAGGAGACTAGTTAGTATTGCTGGGCGGATTCCTCAAATGGACTCGAATAGACAGGTCTTGTGGAAAATATCCTTCAAATTGTAAAATTAATTATCTGAGGCATACATACTTATCTAGTGGTGAATGTCGTGTTAACAGTGAGCATGTAGACAAAATAAGGTTTATTGTGGATGTATTGTATGTAGTCTTGTAACACCAATTCATAAACAGATTTCTAATTAATCACTTATCTAATTTAGTTTTTATGCTACATTTGTAATCTATTTATTTTCCGATTTTTACACCAAGAATCGGATAAACTACACATAAAGTTTATATATCTTGGATGATGGTAGACGTAGAAGTCTATACCTTTGTCAGATCCTTCGGATAATTGGATTGGCTATTCGAGTTAAACTGATTGCTGTCCTTAACAATCCATCAGCTATCATTCAGTGATCTCTAGGCGGGTACAGCAAGTTATCATTACGGGCTTGTGTTGATTATACAGGAGTTCCTGACCATCGCTCTCTTTATCCCAGGAGCGTACTGTGAGGTAAAATATGAGGATATGTCCGAACAACTGATTGGTTTAACATCGTGATATATTGCTGTTCAGGGCTTTAGTATACGACCTGGCTTCGGTCTGGTGACCAAGCGGAGAATACATTCGTTCAACATTAGTGAGGTAATAATCAAGGACTGGAATAAAATATATCACAAAATGATATCGATTTATCATATTAATTTCCGTTCAATTTATTGGTTTGAATAATGGAATAGAAAGTTTAAAAGTTGATGCTCTTTATAGACAACTTTAAAAAAAATCTCCTTAGATATATATTCAGGAATTAAATAAATCGATTAAAATATAATTAATTGATTGATTGATTGATTGATGTTTTAAGCCGTGCTCAGGACATTTCACTTATATGACGTCGGTGTTCTCCACAACTTATTGGCACTAGCAAAACAATTACATGGGAGGATTTTTGATAAAATTGGAAAGTAAATCTTCCTCCATTTATTAATAGAGATGTAGTATTGCTACTCTCCAAGCAAACTGCAATTAGTCGTAATACAATGGAAGAAGTCAGTCTAACCACT
>JAVFBX010212839.1:0-11836 GCA_034783855.1 Mopalia kennerleyi
CCCCCCCCCCCCCCCCCCCCCCCCCCCCCCCCCCCCCCCCCCCCCCCCCCCCCCCCCCCCCCCCCCCCCCCCAAATAAGGGAGGGAAGGCGTTATTTCAATAGAAGCGAGGATACGGCTTCGTCTTTTCTTTTTTATTTATACTGTATATCCTTGTCATTGATCGATTATCGGTCGATATCGTGGTAGTTTTTGTTTACAATTTCGAAAACCAGTTGCGGAGATTGGGATTTTTTTTATTATAAATATAAAATCAGGTTTTCATATTTTCACGGGAGTTTCAACAAACTGGCGGGGTGGGGATTTAGCGGAGAGGCAAATGTTTGAGGCAGTCACCTAATGGCGTTTCTATTTTCTGGTGATCGAGACGCAGACTAACCAGGGTGGTAAGACAGAGTTGATCAAAACCCTCAGTATGAATCTGATCACGGCATACATACAATTAATTCACTGCAGTATCTAATGCTGATCTGTATTTAACTTCCTTTTTGTTCGTCTTTCCGGGATTGTGGCAATATTTGAATTGTCTCAAGTGTGTGTCTTTCTAGAGACTGACTGGTTATACAAAGGCACATATCGAGTAAATAATCCATGACAGCGCTACCAGGAGTATGGTATTGGCTCAACCTATTAGCACTAGACAATAATCCATCAATAGGCTGTTGTGAAACCCATTTACACCTCCGTATAATAATGGGACTACAGGTTACAGCGAAAGATATATGACATCGAAATAATTCCTTGTATCCAGGCAAATATGTCGAGAATTCAATTTACTAGTATTTGACCAACTATGTCATATCTTAAAACCAGAAATGTAATCTTCCTTTACAGGCCCTATTATCATCAAAACCGTAAAGAATTATAGTCCGTGTTAGCTATTTTGGACGTGTCAAGTGGTTATTAGTTTTTAAAACTAAACAAAACAATAAAACATTTTTAAAAACGCCATCGAGAATGAACGTTCTGGAAAGCACAGGCATGTCTCTGAACATCAGCCTTTACTAATGATAGATATTTGTCTTTGTCATGGGATTATGATTTCCGGTATGGTTGGGGAATCGACATCGCTGTCTGTCCTAAAAATGTCCGTGTCTTTCGAGCAGACTATTAAACATTAAACTGTAGTCATTGAGGCAGTAGAAATCACAAACAACAGCCATGTTGACTGATTCGCTACTAGTCCATGTTTATTTTCACTATGAGTAAACAAAAGCGGCCGTCCAGAGAGAGGTCGAGTGCTTGTCGGATTTCCTTAAATACACCACCTTTGCTGAAGATATACTGAGATATGTGGTGTTTTAAACACAGGCTAACTTTAATATTTCATTATGTGTGCTCAGTGTGTTCTTAAAGCGGATCTCGCGTCCACGACTGTCACGACATCATACAATTTTTTCTTTCGGAAATTTTTTTTTTAAGATACCCAATCGGATGAGCTGCTTATCACATCTATTTAATAAGTATTATATATGAATGTGTGTGTACCCGTCGTGGTTTGTTTCCGCCCATCGAGTATATGGCGAATATAGCTTGGCAACGCCTTTGATAAAGTAAACAATCACTCTGAAATATCGATCAGCAGTCAATTCACGAATAAATCGATAGTTCATAGCTGTCCTTTTACTTTTTGACGACCATTATTCAGTTGACATCTTGTAAGTTGTATGGAGATGTGAAAGGATTTCACGAAAACGTGTGAAGATAAGTACTTTCAAATTGGTAAATACCAGACATATTGACACTTATGCTACAAGCAACTGTTGTTAAGCCAGCCATGTGTCACAATACTCTCAGTGTTAACTAACAGACAAGATAATCCGCAAACAAATGCTGTGTCACTCAAGCAGCGACCAAACAGACCATCGGTGCCATCCAATCAACGAGATCGTTAGGTTTGGACGGCTGTGTTTCAAAACCACACTAAAAACATATCATATGTTTACAATTTCAATAAATGAATGTACGTAATATTTTAACCAGGACATGTGCTAAGCTTTGTTAAATGTGTTTTAAACATACAATTCATCTTTCTGTATGTATGTTTTCGTTGCTTTTTAATTTTATTTCGGTTGAATTGTTTATTTATTTTATTTATTTCTTTATTTTTTGTTATTTGATTATATTTAATTTGATTTTTTACTTTATTTTATTTGTTTAAAAAACATGTAGTCTATGAAGAAAATTGCATTTGATGAAAACGGAATTTGTTTTTGAAGAAATAAACATGATACCTGACTGGAACCTTTAGCCATAAGGGACGTTTTGCCACACCCACTCTCTCCGTAAAGCACAAACGGCTTATCTGTGTCGTTCGTTATATATTGGTGGATTTTCTCTACTGTTTCTTCACGGCCCTGGAATACTTTGCAGAACATTTGACAAGCATGGAGGTGCTGTAGCGTTTCTACGTAGACGGCATTATTGGCCAACTTTTCGTGTTTCGCCATGGCCTTGTCCACCAGAACAGCAACTGATTTGGCGAAATGTTCACAGAACGCATCAAGATACTCAGCGTGTGTTTCTATATCGATGCCTTCTTTTCCACTCCATTCAACTGAAAACCGTGTCAGATTCGTGCCCGCCAACTTCTTGGGTAGTTTATCGTCGCGCAGAGTTTTTAATAACTTCTGGGCTTCGCCGTCCACATTCCTGGCAGCCAAGTCTACAAACTTGCCGGCAAACCGTAGCAATGTAGTGTTTATGTTACTTATTTCCCGTATATAGCAGAGAGCATGTTCGTCAACATTGGAAGCTTTTAGAATTCCTCTTTCAATCTCCCGTTCTGTCACTGCAAGTTAAAGCAGAATTGTAATGATTACCCACCGTTAGCCAATTCCAATATCCTTAGTTACTATACACATTCCTTTTCTTAAGACAATTGGCATGTTAACCCGATGGACCGACGGACGATCCATCACTCAATCATTCAATAAATCAACTTATTTTTAAATAAAAGGATAGTCACATAATAAGTTGCAACCAAATTTACCTGACATGAAGTAGTTATGTAATTGTTCACGGTCCAGTTTCTTGGTAATGAATAACACCTGAGCGGCTTTGCGGATAATCCTTTGAAGTTTACCAAACGTTTCCCACCAGGAGGCTTGGTCCGATTCTTGTAATCTTTGGTTTCGCTGTTAACGAAACAGAAAAAGAATTAAGCAAATCCTAATCAAGGAGAGAACAAAAGTATATAACAGTCCAAAAACAGTCGACATAAAGCAGGCCTAAATATCCCGTTCGACAAGCACAAATATATAGAAACAAGGAGGAAATGACAATTATAGTGCTACATTTCTGTACTTCCGGTGTAAGGGAGTCATGTTCTGGAACCATCTGGAATACCAGGACTATCGTCAGTTCTGAATACAGCTGCGAGGTGATGCAGTCCAATTCAGTCCGTTGCAGGAATAAACCAACATGGCTTCTCTCCATTGATGCATTCAATATTAACATTTGATATTTACAGAAATAAAAAAAGAAAAACAAATTTTTTATAAATCTGACAGGAAAAATAATTAGATCTGACAGGAAAGTACGTTTTATCTATAGACCCGACGGGAAAAAAGGTTTTATTTACACCCCACAGGAAAATATGCTTTATCTTGATCAGACTAGAAAAAAGATTTTATCAATATTCGACTGGAAAAAAGGATTGATCTATAGATCGGACAGGAAAATTAATTTATAAAATTATACAGGAAAATTGATTTTATATAAATCTGACAGGACAATACATTTTTTTTAAATCTGAACGGAAAAGACTTGCCCACGGCAATGAGAAATTTGATCAGCAAATATTTGTTTTACAGCTACGTTGGTGTAATTTTTACAATGGTCTAATCTCAGTTTACAGGGCTTAATGGTGTTAAAACTACACAGGCACAACGCGTTCAATTGGCTCACAACATATATACTCAATAAAAAGGCCGGGTGGCTAAGTGGTTTAGGTGGGCTGCATTTACTGCCGGCGATTTACTGCCTAATTCTGAGGGTCGTCGGTTCGATTCCCGGACGGGTTTCAACCTGCAAAATTTTTTGAACTAGAATCGGTTCAAAATAAGAAAGTGTTATCCTAAAATAACGAAAATCAGATTTACTCATGATTTGATATGCAATGTTATTCGTTCAACCGATCCACTAGTGCACTAAACAGGATCCGTATTTGACGGTCCATTGTTTCCAGCCCTCAGTCAAGCCCGCTTCGATAAGTGTTTAATAAAGTGTTGATATTTAACATCGAGGTTTCCTGTTTATTAACAAGTGAAGTGAATTCGATAATTAGATTGACAGCAACCGTGCGGCAATTTGCTTAATGCGGACCATCCTTCGTCATTTTTGTTTTTTTACAAAATGGCCTCCTTGAGTTCAACTGAAAAGTTCGCAAATTGTGATTAAAATACTCCATAACATTATTATGCCTACTTCACCTTGGCTTAAAACATCTTCTGTGGTTCAGTATTATTATAATAAATAAAGACATCGGATCGAATCCAGACAAACATCCTCACACAAAATGAGATCCAGCTGCCGCACGCTGATTTAATTTGCCAATAACATATACTATGTCTCTTGGGTTGCGTGAATTTGGGCGAAAAAGCGTCGATGGGAAAATAACAAAGGCTAACATCAAGCGTATGTGGCTTACCTTATTGTTGAAATTTGTAAAGATGGAGCTGATTGGTTGAAGAATATAAAGGGGCGGAACAGAATTAACATCTTTTTTGTACCATTCTTCCAAGAGTTCCAGCTCGCTGTTCACATTACGGGCACACTCCCTCAACAACTCGAACTCTTTGGCTGCCATTTGCGTAGGTAGTGGGCGATAGCCGTATTTCTGCCCTAAAAATACCTGGAATTAATCAGAATTGATTAGATACTTCAATGATAATGTCGACAAGAACTAAAACAATTTATTATCGCTGAGATCCTTTGTAATGAAAAGCTTATCTTAACATATGGATTCTTTCAATCGTGTAAGCCACAATAGGCCTGCCCGAATTCTTACGCAACAAATTAGAATATACTGAAGGTGAACATAAATTATAGAAACGGGTTCCCTGTCATTCCATTCCGGTGAATATGTTTAAATAGTTCAATAGGTCATATGTTGACGACAATCAGGGCCTCTAAAGAGTGCTTCGTGTTTTCGGAAAGATATATTTTATACGATTTGC
Source organism: Mopalia kennerleyi (assembly GCA_034783855.1). Lineage (NCBI taxonomy): Eukaryota > Metazoa > Mollusca > Polyplacophora > Chitonida > Mopaliidae > Mopalia > Mopalia kennerleyi. The sequence goes on from JAVFBX010212839.1 coordinate 5,180, forward strand.
AAAGATTGGATATAGACAATAACGTCCGCTGTAATCGTTCTAACGAAAAAAAACATGTTTTTAGTTCAAGGGCTATTCTACCAAAATGTATGATTTACTTTATGATAAGGTCATGGCATTCTGATAAATAAGCCATTATGTGGACAATAATTCAACTTGCAATTATTAACTAATATAAACTATAAATTGCAAAAACTGAATCTTCACCAACTTTCTTAATTCACAATTATACACACTTAATGTTCGTACCTTAATTCAGCGTTATTATGGGCTTAGAATTTTTATTTTTTTTTTCAAAATTCAACCCACAGATTCAGCAAGACTTTAACAGATCAAAATAATTCCCTTATAAACAACACAGAGAAGGCCGGGTCAAAAATCCGATACGCTTACCACTAAACTGCGGGCTCCAGCGATCGATGATTTATAGTTTATCAAATTCTGTGCGCTATTAACTTCATTTTAACTAAATTACTTAATTTTATTTATTTATTTAATTGTTTGTTTTTTATTCAGGTTGTTTGTTTTTTATTTAGGTTGGTTGTCTTTTATATATGCTGTTAGTGTGTTTTTTGTTTTGTATTTATTCCTATAAGATATGAAAACCTTAGGATTTTGACGCAAAATGACGCAGGACCAACGACATACAAATAAAGATATTTAAATTGATTTCTTAAAAGCGTCGATATCCTAGCAAATACTCTTAGTTACGTATCAACCAATTATAGTTTTCTTTCTGTCTGTCTCTCTCTGTCTCTGATGTTGTTAGTTAATCGTTAACATGTGTCTAAAAGTACCTTGGTAATTACTCTACCAAGAACTACAATCAATATACCAGAGTTGTTTACAATGGGCTGTTAATATTTGACCAGCCAAATGAATCAGAATAGGTTTTATCAAATACATTTATCTTTAGAATTTTGTGCGGACTGAAATGCATGTGAAGGTTATGAGATACGTTGAGAAATCGATCATGCATTTCAAAATATGGGCATTATACCACATATGTGACATACACGTTTTAAACTTTCATGTCTTGACAAGCGATTTTCTAACAAATCCCCAACGTTGCCTTTATTTCGTAGCTAGTCCATCAGTATGGTAGCAGTGTTGATAGGAAGGGTGAGTTCTTTGTAAACAGTTTATAACATCACGTATACTCCTTAGACAACAGCAGACTTGTCCATTCTGTGACATTTGGGGGTGTTGTTTTATCGGCCTGTAAGGCGGACTTACCGTCGCGTTGCGAATATTTTTCCACATGTATCTTTTTATCGTGCGTTATCCTACTTTATCCTCAACGAGATTGCCGTTATCCTACTACAGTATATCCTTTACGATATTAACGTTATCCTACTTTATCGTCAACGAGATTGCTGTCATCCTATACTTTATCCCCAACGAGATTGCCTTTATCCTATACTTTATCCCCAACGAGACTACAGTTATCCTACTTTAGCCCCAAAGAATTGTCGTTATCATTTACTTTATCCTCAACGAGATTGCCGTTATCCTACTTCATCCTCAACGAGATTGCCGTTATCCTACTTTGTCCTCAACGAGATTGCCGTTATCCTACTTTGTCCTTAACGATATTGCCGTTATCCGACTATATCCACAACGAGATTGCCGTTATCCTACTTTGTCCTTAACAAGATTGCCGTTATCCGACTATATCCTCAACGAGATTGCCGTTATCCTACTTTGCCCTTAACAAGATTGCCGTTATCCGACTATATCCTCAACAGGATTGCCGTTATCCTACTTTGTCCTTAACAAGATTGCCGTTATCCGACTATATCCTCAACGTGATTGCCGTTATCCTACTTTGTCCTTAACAAGATTGCCGCTATCCGACTATATCCTCAACGAGATTGCCGCTATCCTACTACATCCTCAACAAGATTGCCGTTATCCGACTACATCCTCAACGGGATTGCTGTTATCCTACTACATCCTCAACGGGATTGCTGTTATCCTACTACATCCTCAACAAGATTGCCGTTATCCTACTATATCCTTTGCTTTTACAATAAAGGTATCGCCTCAAAGCTAGAAAGCGCGCTAGATATAGCTACGCACACTTATATACATATTTTATTGTACAGAAAGAAACGTTGGTTGCCTCCACTGGGATTCGAACCCGGGTCTTTTTGTTCTACAAACTGTGTCTTAACAGCAAAGATGATAAAATCATGCTCAAATTAATACCCGTGAATTACAGGTTTTATTCTAATTTTGATTTGTTCTGTATGATTCGAATGCTCACGAATCCGACGGCCAAACGCTTTCAGAACTCATATACATTATCATATATATTTGTTCTGATGAGTGTTAACCATGACGAAAACTATATCATACTTGCATTACGTCGTGGGAACGTTTTACTTGGAATGCAATATATATTGACAGTGTCTGTGCTTGACGTAAAGCCACTTAAAAGCCTAGATACGAGTTAATAAAGGGAGAATAGCGGTGAGCAAACGACACGTGTGTACTAGGTCCTTTAGAATATCAATTTCAAACACTTTGAAGCGCTCCCAAGACTTCTATATGAGGCTATTTACGGACCGATTCACATAAACAAACTAGAATTATATGTGTTAACTTGGGAGATTTGTAATTACAGAATTTTGTATTTGGTAATTACTTTTTATTTACTATCATTATCTTTAAGCATATAGTATTTCTTGCCAAAATATCGCATCTATCAACCTGATATTACCCTACAAATTGTCTTCATACATGGCAAATATATATCTTAGGAATGATTGACTTTCTTCACTTGACTTCAAAGTTTGATATTTATAAAGAATTATCTTGAGTTATTCCAGAAAGGAATAAAACCATAGAATAAATACAATGGCACAACTCGCCCACTGTATTTCCACGGAAACAAACAGGATTGCTGTCAGATAACACCACATTTGTGAAAAGATATAATCTGTTAGACTGTTATATTATTGACACGTGCCTGAGTGCAGAGCGTGACTCCATGGTAACCGTGTCAAAATGTCATATATTATCAGGTGGTCCCTCCCTCCACTCCACATCTTATCCTTGTTTGATAAATGACTGATAAAAAGAGAACTCTCCGAACCTAACACCTCATCGTCTTACCATAAGGTACAGCGAAACACAGCTAGTAACGTCGGCCAGTCCAAATAATCTAAAACACTTTTCATCTACTGAGTACCTCAAATTACGCCATACATCATACATCACGGTGATGATATGGGTAGTAGACATTTCACGTGACACACCCGAACCGCTACCTACTGTTAAGGATACTCTAACCCCCCCCCCCCCCTCCCCCTACATAGTGTTTTTACAATTCGCCGTTTTGCTTCTAAACTACTGTGAATTTTGCAACACATGTATATTTATTCTGAATCGTCTTAGTAAAATATTTTTTACTAAATCTTACACAAAAAAAAATGTTTTATTTACCACTTTTTCAAATTGCTTCTTCTATTACACCGTTTACGTCTGTTAAATTTACATCAACGTGTAAAACATTATATGAACCCCAAAATGGTCAGTTATTCCTGTTTGTCTTAGTTCTCTTACAATATTGTGTTTAAGGTCAAAAATCCAAAAAATGAGTCAAAATATGGATTTTTTTAATTTCAACTTCTTATAACTTTATCTAAGAAACGAAAAAGATATTTAAAATCTGAATGACCGTTTTTTAGCTTATGGGGCTTGTTCTATCGCATATATTATAGGAGAGCATATAGTTAGGATTATGACGGCGGGATTGTTGAAATGTAGTGGAGATTTTAAATGTAAATAAAGAATTTTTAAGTTAAAAGAATCGACGCTGAGATCAATCAAGATTTTGGATAAAAAAATGTTTAACTTGATATTTATATAGAGATTAAACATATTGAGAGTTTATTCCATTCCCGAACAAGCACATTTAAGTGAATGATATGAAAGGCTTGGATTGAAGTTTATGATTTGATATTTTAGTATATTCTTAAAACTGTTTGTTCTCCTATCTGCAAAAGACGCGAGTAATCTGGCTACTATAAACAACAATGACTGCAGTCGGTAATCACCTCGAAAGGCATCTTCCCGAGGCAAGGCGGAAAAGAAGATAAACATTTCCTAGTTTGCTGTGGCTAACCGTGCCCGGTCATGCGTACTTAAACCAGCGGCAGAGCTAGATCGATGCTTCTCTCCAGTGGGCTACATCTTTTTTGAGTTGACTTTTTATTACCGAATTACCTGAAATGCACACCTTTTGGATCGGACTATTGCTACGTCACAGTTGACGTAATTGACACCTGATTTATTACTGAGTTTGTGATAAGTTAATTACAGGAAATTGCCGTTTTGAAATTTATCCAAAGTGAATGGGTGGTTCCCCAGCACTAAAATGGATAACAGAAAAGACAGTCAAAGCTTAACTATAGAGTTAACTAATATGAGGAAATATAGTATTGGAGGTGTTTGGTGGAATACAGGAAGGAAACCCACGAAGATTAACAGTACAATTTCAACCCCACGATTCTTCCTGGTAGCCTTCACAGTGACCGCTGAACGGTGGCAGAAATGACACAAATCAAAGTGTTCAGCTGACGCCAATTGCTACGGAGCCGCAAAAGGGACATGGGAAAAAAATGTATTTCTACAATTAACTCGTTATAGCGAGATAGTAAGTCGTTATAACGACTTACTATTTCGTTATAACGACTTACTATCTGGCTATAACGACTTACTATCTCGTTATAACGACTTAATGTCTCGTTATAACGACTTAATATCTCGTTATAACGACTTACTATGTCGTTATAACGAATCAACTAATCAAAATGCCTCAGTTTTCCGCCATTGTGTTGCTCAAATGTTGGTTTGGTATATATAACGGCTAATTTACATTCACTGGCCAGGGTATTGATTGATTGGTTGATTGGTGTTTTACGTCGTGCTGAAGGTATTTGACTTTTATGACGGCGGTGTATCCCAACAATAATTGACTCTAGCACAACCAAGAAGCGTTTTCATAAAGCTGGAATGTTAATTTTCCTCCAGCGCTAAGTAAAGACAGAATTGCTACTCTTCAAACAACCTGCCCTTAACGTAAATATGATGGCAATAGATTTACTTATTATAAAAAAAACATTAACACCCGTATCAGCGAGAAAAGTACAATGGCGTAATTCATCCACCGTACTTTTATAAATAAGAGGATTGCAGCAAGATAGAACCACAGTTTTGAAAAGAAATTATCTGCGAGACTGTTATATTATTGACACGTGCGGAGTACAGAGAGTGACACCATGGTAGCCGTGTATTATCACTTGTTTTATCGCGCCTTTCCAACTTTTATCATTGATTAATAACTAACAACAATATCACTATAATGGCTCACTAACACACGACTCTCATATCCTTAAAATCTCATCGTGGGTATTGTAAAAACGAACCAAGCAACTTTGTCGGCCAGTCCAAGTAATCGTAATATCTTTTCTACCACTGAGTAACTCCAGTTACACCGAACAATTTGTTGATGATACGGATCGTAAATACGTCTCCTGACGCGTCAGTAACACGATATACTCGTAACTTATTAATATGTTTTGTGACTAGAATCGAAAAAAGGAAATCGGTTATAAACATTAGTCGAACGAATGATATACATGATACCAGAAGTCTAATAGACTTCTGATGATACTCAATCCCGGGTTTGAACGCAACTGTTCGGCTATGATTGGATACTGCGATAGATTGACTGATTGGTTCTGATTGGTTATTGCAACACATTTGCTGATTGGTTCTGATTGTTTATTCCACCATATTTACTGATTGATAATTGCAATAGATTTACTGATTGGTTCTGATTGGTTATTTACTGCAATAGATTTACTGATTGGTTCTGATTGGTTATTCACTGCAATAGATTTATTGATTGGTTCTGATTGGTTATTTACTGCAATAGATTTACTGATTGGTTCTGATTGGTTATTTACTGCAATAGATTTATTGATTGGTTGCTGCAATGTATTTACTGATTTGTTTTGGTTGGTTTTTGCAACATATTCACTGATTGGTTATTGTAATAGATTTACTTATCGGTTCTGATTGCTTAATGTGATATATCGACTGGTTGCCTCTGGTTGGTTACTGTGATATAGATTTACTGGTTATTTTGTATTGGTCCTGGGATATATTGGCTTTCGTTGGTTAATTGTAGGATACATACATTTTTACAGAGAATTCTTCCCCGAGTAAAGAGCAGATCAGAAAGAATTATAAGCTCGTTAACCCAAGGGGTTATATAATATATATTCGTTATAATGAGGATATATTGTTTTATATTCCTGGTGAAGTAAACTCATTAAAAAAACCCACTTTCCTTTAGTTTGAAAGATGACACCTGAAAGGTGACCGAAATGAAACAAATTGATGTATTGAAAATCTTATCCGCTCGGCAAAACGATCGCTAACTACACGTGGTCTGTGCTAAATCAATTGCCTTCACTCTTTACTTCAAGGATTTAACATTGATTTAATGATTCATTTATTTAATGTGATGTAATCTTTGCGATAACAGCATTTCACCAATGACGTCACTGCTCTTCCATATGTGTCTTATATTGCGTCGTCCAAACTATTTACTCAGACTTTGATAGATTTTGAGAGTGTTTC